>CABEEJ010009254.1:0-11473 GCA_901482245.1 Timema douglasi
CTGTTCTGCAGGAGATATCTTTTTTAATACCTTAAACAATTCGGTAATGTAGTAAATGTAAATGTTCTCTTTTATTTTGAATTAATGTTTTTTTTCTTTTTATCATCTTAATCTTTTATTATGTTTTTTTATTATCTTTTATTCATTTAATAAATAATACAGTCCTTTTGTAATTGGGTAATGATTTAAAATTAATCACGTGGGAAACCACGTGTGTTGAATAAGTATCTTAACCTCCTTTTTTCTATGCTAATTATTTACTTATGCTCTCTTTCAGTCTTGGCAGCAGATATACCTTTTTTAATTAAACTTAAATAAGTGTTACTGGACACCTATCAATGAGGCGATCAGTACACTGGCACATACAACTGTAGCGCTAGGGTCTGTGATAGATCAGAGAGAGTTTGTTTGAGGCAAACAGAAGTTAAGTTACTCATGAGACTCGTAAAGTAAGGACCTCCTAGTATGTGTAACTGGTCAGTCAGTCACCATCCGCCACGCCCACTCACACGTCGAGGGATTTTATTATGTTTTGTATTATTATCATTATGCTATACCCATAACTTCATATCAACGATTTTATTGTTGCTTCTGAAACTTATCCACGACCTATGTGGGACGAAAATACAATGGTAGCAGAGCCAGCTAATAATAGCAGAGATCAGACAAGAGATAAAGTGACACAAAAAGCAACATCGCGATACGTTACAGATAACGTCCAATTCAAGCAAACAAGACACGACCATCCAGTCATCAACGGTGTAGTTCCAGAATTTGAACTGGGCACAGTCGACAACGATGCAGTTCCTGAATTTGAACTGGGCTCAGTAGACAACGGTGCAGTTCCAGAATTTGAACTGGGTCTATTCAACGACATCTCACCAAATTGATGGAAGCCGATTTGATATCGATATCATCAGTCGGAGCAATACGTTCCAAAACAAGATTATGAAGCTGGTAAGACTAACTTTGGTGATCCCTATACCTATCCCAGGGGGCAGATGAGACCTCCGGTAATCAACTCATGCCCAAATTCAGCAAGGATTTGGATATGAATTGTTCACCAAAGGTTCGACAAACTTCGCCCTACAGGTGATCCCAATGCTGGAATCACTAACGGATCAACCATGGGTGTGATCTATGGAGTCTACTAGCCGTCGACAACATTTGACATTAAGTACAATAATCAAGATTCGACAAACAATCTTTTTAGTGTAAAGTATTTACCCAGTGTGGAGGTGTTCGATTTCAGGGAAAGTTGGTAGATGGGTGCAACACTTCGCATTTACTTATGCAAAAATAAACGTATGTAAAGAGTACATATTTATTTTTCAAAACAGTAAATAAATGGAATAAAGTCACATAAAGTTCATTGAGTATCCATGTGAATAAATTATATGTCAAATGTGTCTGCTTGAGGTAATTACAAACCCAAGCTCACCAGAAAAATAATTTCTAACTAAAATCCGTGAGAAAAAAAAGTAATTCTAATAAGTTAAATAAATATTAAATATAGACTGGTCTAAAACAATTTGATACTAATGTATTAGAAAGCCAGAAACATTTATTATTCAATTTGCTACAGGGGTACTCGCAAAGATTTATTAAATTTATGGGGACTAAAGCAATTTGTTTGAACAAATACTGGTCCTATATAATGATTGATATTTATTAGTTTAAATAAGATGTACGCACAATAATGCCGAAACCACTGTGCATTAAGAAAAATGAAACGTAAACAAGGTCCAACGAAGAGTATATGCTTCGTTTGACGCTGTTTTTGACGTCAGGTATTCATTGTCTATTTATTAAAAATCTTGAAAATAGAAAACAACCTCTTTTTTTTTTTTGTAAAGTTAATATCGGATGGAGCTAGAGCATTTGTGCTATTTAAAAGGGAGAAGTGGGTGTCACTTAAATATTGTACTTTGAGAGGAGATAAATCCAAACCAGAGAAATTATAGTACAGTCCAATTGGGATAGTAGGGTAGGCTCTAACAAAATTGTAAGTACTAATTGTCATCAAGGATTTAGACATATTTAGGTTTATTAAAGATGAACTATAATGCAAAGCTAATATTTGCGGAGAAGCCCCGTTAGATACGGTAGATGAGTTAAGTAGCCAACTCCTTCAACTATTAGATAAGGAAAGATACATATATTACTCGATGGTAAAAGCCTCCTTAATCCCAACCCTATCGGAAGAAGTTCCGATTGTAGAACTTAAGTTACATAATTTACGGAAATACATAACTGATAATACAGAGCCTACCTCGAGTCAAATAAAAGAATACCATACCTAGTTATTACATATTTAATCAAGGCTAGAAAGGGCGAACATAGATGAAACAACGTTAATAGACGGGAAAGATACATGTTTGAAACTATGTGAGCAACTAAGGTTAAGTGTAAAAGAAATGTCAGTTAAGAGACAGGATGAGGAGCCCACACTTGCGAAAGAAGGGTTATCCCGATGTCCTGAAGAGGACACTCTCCCTCTCTCTCTTACACTTTATCACGCATTCTCCCTCATAGTTTTCTTTCTTTCTCATACAATCTCTTACTTTCTCGCGCACACACTCTTTCTCTCACCTTATTACCTCTCCCACACACACACACACGCTCTTTCCCTCTTCTCCCAGTATTTCTCTCTCTAACACATAAACATACTCTCACTATCACTCGATCACACTAACTCGATTTCTCTCAATTGCTTATTCTCAGTCGTTTACACTCACTTTCTCACACCTCACACTCACTTTCTCCCACTCCCACTCACATTTTCATTCTTACACTCACTCATACACACAAAATTAAACACTAAAACATACTCTCATTTTCACTAGCATAATTTATCACTCCCTCTATAATACCGTATACATAATTTGATAAGCCCATTTCCAGTAAAAGAACTTAAGAGAAAATGGATTAACCGATTTTGACAAATATTACTCATTTTAAAGGTTAGAGGTCCAGGATGACGGTAAAAATAGTGGCCTAAAACTAAAACCCAATTTCCATAACAAATTACCCATCTTTTCCTTTTGTGTGGGTAGTGACTCATCTGTACAATACTTATTTGTGTACCTTACCATGGAAACCATGATTCATGTTGGGTTTTTTCGGAAAATAAAATATTTATTTTTTTGTTAAAAATAACAGAAGTTCAATTCTTTCTTAAGTGGCTTTGTGCAACAAGTAGATAGAGAGCTAGGAGAGGGGTATTTTTAAAGTTCTCACCTTGGTGTGAAAGGTGAAAATATATTTTTAATTCAAATTAAACATCTAAATCTAATATATATATATGTTAAGTCGATAGCCTTTGAGGACTTAAATCTTAACCAGAAAGTTGAGTGAGGGCTTATCATAATAATATATCTTTTCCCAATAAAATATTTCGAATACATTTTAGTGCAATAATCTGCAGCCGTCCCTGCAATGATCCACTCGTAGTGTATAATTCAGGGTAAGCTGAGCGTACCACTTTGAGAATCCAAACACTCCTAATACACCAAAAGTGATTTATAACATATCATAAATAGGTTATAAAGTCACGCCGTTCCGTTGATATGGGGCAGGTGAGACATTTTGTATATAGCTAAATAAAAATCTTCTTACTTAATCCATCTACATTAAACTTCTCCACACTTCCCCAGCTTACCTCCTCTTTCCTATCCTTGCCTACTCCATTTGCTCCAATAATATCTCTACACCAAGTCATTTATGCTTTTTGATTCTTAAAACTCTTAGTATTCATTCTTATTATTGTCAATAAATCAATTATTGTGGACTAGTGAATCTAAAATAGAATGTGTATTTATTATATCTAAAATCCTGCTCCTTGATTTATTTCAGTGTGCAAAGTTTCAGCTTTAAACATGATTGGAAAATAGACCACTATAATCCACCAAAGATCATATATGAAATAATACAGAATTTTAGAGACTCTGTGTGAAAAGACTAACATATTTGTCCAGCAAAGAGTATAACTATCAATTGACACTTTTCAAAGTACCATATATATATATATATATATATATATATATATATATATATATATTTATANATATATATATATATATAGATGCTTATACCTCGTAAATTATTGGTTTGATTATAATATATTTTAAATAAAAGATTTTTATTTTGGACAGTATTACTAAGTTATTTCATTTCTCAAATAGTCGTGGGAGTACAATCAATATTTTAAATTTATGCTAGTGTAAATTACCTTGAGATTTATTTTTATAAGAAAATGAAATTTAACATTTTATTTAAAATGCTAAACAGTGCCTAAATGTGAAATTAGGCAAGAATTTTAGAGTGGAATTGAGAAAAGTGATTTTATCACTCTCTGTTTTTTAGTAAACTACCCTTAGAAAAAAATCGAAAATCTGGCTCCGTTAAGTTCTTTTCCGTGGCTCACACATAGTTTCGGGTTTATAGATAATTTAGAGGCCTCTGGAGGCTGTAGTAAGATACACAAACATTATAAAATTATATATATATATATATATAATATACAGGTTGCTCCGAAACTCCTAGCCAAAACTGCACATATAGTTTGGTTGAACGTAATACAAAATCCCTATACATGTGCATCCGGAAAACTATGCTAACAACATTAAATTTTGTTCAAAATTTTGGCGTTCAGTGCCGGAAGAGAAAAGTTGTTCAAGCATGCATGCACAACAGGTTGCATAGGAGTAAAGCACGTGGAATTACACACCTCGATATTTTTAGAAAGGCAGCAGAACATACTACAATTGATAGCAAACAACACACCAGCCCATATAAAATTGGGAGTACGTTCTGAGGGTCATCATTATCGGTCCTTCAACAAAAATAGTACTTTCCATTATTACATTACAATTCCACGCGCCTAACTCCTTTGCAACTGGTTGCACATGCATGCTTGACAACTTTGCTCTCAAGGTGCTGTTCGCCGAAGCTGTGAAAAAAATTAAATGTTATCAGAAGAGTTTTCTGTATGTAAGTGTATATCAATTGTATATTACTTTTGTTTCAAACAAGCTATATATTCAATTTAGGCTATGAGTTTCCAAAAATCCTTAATATCGTACCAACACATATATAATATTATTAATTTGACTTAACAAATTAATCCAATCTAATATAATACACACTTATCACTTGTAGTACAAGGATTATGCCTTTATAAAATTTTCTTAATACTTGATTTGTTTGCCGTTTAGTCTAAGTTGCTACTCTAGTAGTAGACTAAACCACTGATGACGGGAAGATTATTATGAGACTGATTCTCAAATTTAATCAACGGGAAATGGAGGAAGTTTTTTAGAATTAATTCATTTGTTGGGGAAATTTGATCCAGTGCCACGTGGACATAATCTATGAATCAAACTGGAGAAAATAGTTGCTATATCCTAGATAGCGCCTACTACTCAGAAGGAATTTATAGACATTTTGGGATAAAAAGTAGGAGGCAAAGGTGAAGAGCAAGTAAAAGAAGCCAAATAATTTCCATGGTGTTCGACAGCACTCCTGAAATTTCTCATAAGGAACTAATCAGCCTAGTTTTTCTCTACGCTATGATCTTTGGAAATAAAGTGAAGATAGTGAAATAATAGGTTGAGTTCATTAAAACAAAGGGTACAACCATATGGAATATTTCAGACATGATAATGAAAATATTAGGAAAGGATAGAATTGATATTCAAAATAGCAGAGGACAATAATATGGTAATGCTGTTGTAATGGTTGGTCAACAAAACATACTGGTCTTCGGAGACGTATCAAGAAACTTAAGAAAAGTTGAATTTGCTGCATATATAAATCACACGCTTAATTTGGCAGGTGTTCAAGCAACTTCTTTTGCTGTGAATTATGTTACCTATTTGGCAACTGTGGAGCGTTTGTTCATGTTTTTTCTTTCCTTGACCCATTTCTGAGATATTATGACCTAAGACACTGGTCAAATTGTCAAGTGAATGCTAGGAACTCGATGGACCACAAGGGTATAAGCTGTGAGTGTTGTAGGCAAAATATTTGAGAATCTTGAGCTATTTAGAACAGTTATTTGGTGATTAAGAAAATACATTTACCAGATCAGATACTGGCTTGCTGCTTGGTGCGTTAGAAGCGGTTCCCTTTCTCTGATTCCTTGGCCTGTGGGAATCCATTCTTCTAGAGATTAACAACACACAGGCTTACCTCCAAACAAATTGATTTAAAATACAACAATGTGATATAAAATTTGAGGATTTTAAAGTATTTTTAGCTGAAACTAGTGATGAACTAGCTATTCATTCAATAGCCTATGACAAATAAATTGTTTATGATCTTGGAATAGTCATGGAGCGTCAACGTCAATGTAGAAAAGAAAAACTGATGGCTGGTGAAGAATCACGAGATTCTGAGTTGTCAGACAAAACTTTGTTAAAGAATGAAATATTTTCTTACCTAGACAGAATTATTCAAGAAATTTATCTCATATTTCAACAGCTTCATATTCTTACTGAGAAATTGGCCTTGCTCACTCCATTGAAACTTTTGATTTTATAAGAGTGTCAACTAAATAACTGTAACGATGACATTCATAAGGAATAGTTCCTCTTGGACAGAATAAGAGTTCATAATTGTGTTGCTGTTGCCACTACGCAAGAGAAAACAAATATGTGGAAGGAAGATTCCATTTAACTTTTGCAGTTTTCTCAAAATACAGTCTTGAGAACTCCGTTACAAATATTGTAATACTACTATACATTTTCCTCACAGTTGCTCTTAGTATTTTTATATGTGAATTGAGTTTTTCTCAATTAAATTGATTAAGAATTGCTTAAGATTTACAATGAATACCTTTCGGTTAAGAAATCTTGCCATAATCTTTATAAAACAGTAACTGTCGTAATAAATAAACTTCAACAATACCATTGAGAATTTTGCTAACATAAAGATCAGAAAAACAACAATGTGCTGTATTGAAATTTAAATTTTCACATCATAAATAAACAATTTGTCTTATTTAGATCACTTTTATGTCTTTTTGATATTTAGTCGAAGTATTTTATGCGTTGAGAGAAGTGGCAAACTAAGGAACCACCCTGCGGGGAACAAATTCTAGCTACGCCACTGGGAGCAAGCTACATTTATACTTGTCTGCGGAAGAAACATTCACCGTGGAGATCCACGCCTACCACTTTCAGAATGTCCTTTTACTTTGTTGATGCTCATCACAAAGCAAATCTTGATAATTTGCCGGAATTTATACTTAAGGTAGTGGTCAGATGGAATAATCCGAATTATTGAAGTGATGGAGTTTTTCCGGTAGTGCCACTTGTCAAGACATAAGCCTCTATGTAAATCCCCTTTTCTCTATTTAAAAATTGATTATTAAATTAATGCTCAGAAAAAAGTGAACTAATCGTGTGGCACGCCTAAATTGGTGGCCAGACGCAACAGGAGACACCTTCTTATAATGTTTGGAACCTCATTTTACAAAATAGAAAATATTTTATTATTTTGTCTTTAAATAGATGTTACCCTAAAGTGATGTATACAATACCATTTACACGCCCTAGGTATCGATTCTAGATTAATTCATTAAGTATTTTTAACATACATTTATATAAAATAGTTTTTAATAAACTGCATTCAATCATGTTCGAGCTCGTTTTTAGCCCCACCTCCTTATACCCATTCTGGCTATACACACAAGTACTAGCTACGCTAAAGTGTATAAGGGATTAAGACAATATAATTTAGAGAAAGTGTACCCTCATTTCAGTGGAGTGAGAGTAGAAGACCATTTTATAATTAAACACCCTCAGTAGGCCCTACATTTAACAGGGATTCGAACCCAACTCCCTCCATCATCGGAAGTGTGGTCTATTGTGCTATTGACACATTAAAAATGTATCTAATGAAGTGGATTGAGCTAAATATAAATAATGATTTCGTCTCGAGGTGTGATCATATAATATCAAATATCAAGGTTTTATTGAAATCAACTAAACCATTCCAGCTGTAGCTACGGTTACAAACCTACATATAGACTGACATATATATTAATAAAACCCATTTTATTTAGTTCATGGGCAAACACGATTTAAATATCTATCTTGATATCAAATGTTCACAAATGACAATATTCTCAATAAACTTTGCCACAACTATTTTGTAAATAGGTACAGTACAGTACATAAGATATATAGACAAACATATATAGTTAGATGGTGAAAAGGGGGAATAATATCACTTTGAGAAGGCTAACTTCTTATGCTCTCCACGTTTCATATGATTAGAACTCGAATAATATATTCAGAGCTACTAGCTAAAATAAATACACTTTTAACCTAATTATAGTTGATTAAACAAAATCTTTTATCATGTTAAATGTTAGTTTATGTAAAATCAGCTACCATCAGTGACTTAAAATACGTGAATGTAACGTGACATATTAAGAGAGTGCATCAACCTATAAAAGACACCCAATGGCTACCAACACGAGGTGAGCATAAAGAGAAGGGAGAAGGGCGTTGAACCAAGGACTAGTAATACGGATGGTGTTTATTCTAACACTGCCTCAACGGGACGCCATTCCTACTACAAGGGTGTCTTTCCACTGCTGCTAAATATCACAACGAGGAGGACGCTATGCATCCATATACACTTATTGCATGATTCTAGTTTCAATCAATTGTTTGAGTAAACGGATTCAAAAGTTGGGCCATTGTTGGAAATAACTGCATCCGAACCCTTCACATTTTTATACCCAAGCGCTTTTGGGTGCTTTGCAATTATATAATAACCAGTGATTCGTTGCAGCGATGACTATATTTTATTGCACTAAAATGTATTCTAGATTTTTTTATTGAGGAACAATATAATAATAAGACCTCACTTGACTTTCTTATTAAAAGTTTACTCGTCAAAGGCTATCAAACTGGCTTTCGTTGTTTGACTTTAATCAAAACCTATATTTTCCCTATTCCGTCCACGATGAGAAATTTAATATGACCCCTCTCTCAACTCTCTATTGAAACACCCTCGTTCATGCAACACCCTTGTTCAAAAACCACACGTGTTTTCTTTGAAATAATCATTTATTTTCCCTTTGAACATAGACATAAATGAAATGTATCCAAGTTACACGCATTCCCTTTCGTCCGTCGATTCCTTGCTCTTGCAAGCGAGCGGTACTAAGAGACTCTGCCCTCTCGAGATCTGCTCTGTCCTAGAGATGGGCGATATATCACTGACTGTGATTTTTTCACCGAAACCATTTGATCACTGATACTCCCAGTTACTTGATCCCAAAAGTATCGGTGATTGAGATATCAGTGATACTGGAAATACTCGAAATACTCACAATACTCGAAATACTTGAAATACTTGAAATACTCACAATACTTGAAATACTCGAAATACTCACAATACTCGAAATACAATACTCACAATACTCGAAATACTCGCAATACTCGAGCTACGGAGCTAGTATTGCTTCTTTTTCTAGACACTCGAATAAAATACTCGCTTCGTGGCCTTTGTTATTCTTTTATTTTTTATTTTCTACCAACTAATTGAAAATCGACCCTATTGACTGGCATGTTTTACGTGTTATTTCTAATTAAAACACTTGATCTCTTAGAGCTCATTTATCAAAATCAGTATAATATTGCTACGTAAAAATGACTTTAATAGTTTAAATGTTTCCTTCACATGCATTTTCAATACAAAACATTTGTTGTTAAGAGCAAAATACAAAAGCAAGCTTAGCTTACTAAGCAAATCACATTTCGGATTCTTTTTAAAAGTAGGCTACGAAAAAAAATCATTTCTTTTTTTCGGTGATCCTATCCCCAAAATCGTAAATAATGAATTAAAATAAGTAACAAAATAGAAAAAATAGAAATAAACCTTAATATATTATTTACAATGCGTTGATGATCCTCATCATCCTATAGTCTAATCTAAAGTGTGTTTATATAATAATTGATTAAATATTTTCTAGCATCTTATAGGTTTATTTGCTTCTAATAGATGTATAGCTCATCTACTATTATATGTACGGTATTTAAAATAAAATAACACTACAATAATATAATATATGACCTGCTTTCCAAACGTTTTCTAAACAAATCACCATTATGTTATGTTCATTTTTAATCTCACATAAATTTTAATTGTAGTGAAATAGATCACTAAATAAATTACACAATTACAAGAGTTTCTCATAGTACGTAAAATAAGTTAATATTGGTATTCAAGTTTAACATAATGTTTGTTGGACCACTAATTTTGCCCAAATTACATAACATTTCACTATAAAATACTAAATAACATATTTTATTTCTCTATTTTTCAATTGTATTAAACTTCTTAAAACGCATACTTTTGTATTGACTGTACATTAGTCAGGCAACACGAAACCCGGAGATTAGGTAGCTGTATGTCAATAATGTCAATGTCAGTGCCGACTGCCGAGTGCCGACAGAAAGAGCTTATGTTAAGTCTTTAAGTATCGAATTCCATTGCAAGCCGCCAAACTTCCAAGTAATTAGTTCTCCTTTCAAGTTCCAACCGACAACCGAATGTCATGGGATTATTCGAGTAAATAGTAAATACCCAGTACTCAGAAATACTCCATACTCCTATTCGATACTCGATTGTACGCGCCTACTCGGACAGCAGCTAAATACTAACAGTGAAAAATCACTGGTATAAATCACCGATATTTTAAAATCACAGTCACTGTATTCACTGATATCGTAAAATCACTGTTTTTCCCATCTCTATTCTGTCCTCTAGTCACGCGAGACGGACTAGCCCCTCCTCCACCTTCTCGGCGAAGCTCTAGCGGCGGGATCGGCAACTATCCTGCAGCGCTGCGCCAGACAGCTGCGCACGAGCAAGGATAGGCGGGGAGGGGTAGTCACGTCACCGCCACACTATCTTTTCTTTGTACCAAAACACTCAATAAAGAATTATTAAGCTGTTATTGTTTTTAACCAAAGAGAGATATTCTATATCCTGATTTTGGTTGGAAGAACAGTAGAGAAAATCAAAACATATTTCTTTGCGGCCAACATTGATAATATTTTCTTACATTATTTGTGTTAATTGATAGGTATTGATAATATCTATCAAAATTAACATCTGCAGATGACATGACTTTATGTATGAATATATTAACATTGATTTAGTAACTTTAGTTACTAGCTTCTACTGTTCTTCTTACCAAAATCATACTTACCGATATACAAGAACACGCAAATAATGGTTGCCCTGGTTATGTAAGCAAATACTGATTATACAGTTTAGCCTACACAGAGCTAATATTTTTGCGAGCATCCTGGGCCTTTAAGCTTTAAAAATGACTTCGTTGGCTAAAATCGGTAAAACCGTTTAATTATAATTTAAACTATCAAAAATGTGTTTAATAAATTATATATTAAAATTTGTGTGTGTGTGTGTGTGTGTGTGTGTGTGTGTG
>CABEEJ010009255.1:0-10218 GCA_901482245.1 Timema douglasi
CAATCACCCTACCATTACACATTAGCGTAAGTGCGTATAACCCGAACGGGTAGTAAGACGCGGTGCTAATAATAATAATAAAAGATAGTGAAGATCATAATTATATTTAAATGACGTCGGTATTGAGAGGAATATCTTAGAGAAGTGCATCCACATTTTACCCCTATAAAGCCACACGGCTGACTCACTCACTGACATTAATGTTTACCCACTTCCAGATGAGATAGAAACTTGAAGTTTGGCAAACTTATAGCTTCTAGTCTGTAACAGACGGGAAAGTTCTGAAAATCTAAAAATCTAAATTTTTAATCCCCGAAAAAAAAATCAATATGGCGTAGCAACTTTAAAGTCGGTGTGGACCTTTCTTTGGAGGTCTCTTGTAGCTAAACGGTAAGACCTATCAAATAACGGCTCTGGAATTATATTGGTTTGAATCCACTTGTAAAGAAAACCCACTCGGGTCTTGGGGGCGGAGCCCCCAACGAGAAAAGCGAGTTAAAGTATATGGAGGACGGCAAATCACAGCGACAGCATGCATGTGTAAAATCACCTGTAGTATACACGGCCGAGATTCGAACCTAGGAAGTTCTAAGACACCTGATATCCAATATTTTGCAAGCTTTGTTGACGTCTCGCCCGCTTCCAAGGAATGTAAAAAAAAACTCTGAATATACAAAACAATATTTTACCGGTTGTTCTCCATGGTTGTGAAACGTGATCTCTTACCTTAAATGACAAAAACAAATTATTTAGTATGTTTGAAAACAAAATGTTAAGGAAGACATTTGATCCAAAGAGGGATGAGAATACTAGAGAGTAAAGGAGGTTATATAGTGATGAGTTATATACCCTGTACTCATCACAATACATTACTAAGATAATCAAGTATCGTAGATTACGTTGGGAAGGACATTCAGCGGGTAAGGGGTGGGGGGAGGATCGAATGTGACATTTGCCCTTTGAATAACGTCTGAGGAGTGTCTCCTCCACTCTTGATAGTGGAGGAGAGAAGACTAGGACCTGTCAATAATTCTCCTCTTCCTCTTACAAGTGCTTATTAGACGTCGGCTCCATTATTTAAACCGAACGTACGTCAATATCCTGAGTAGCCATCTTTCCATTTTCTTCTATCTTCTTTACGAACAGATCGAGAGAGAGAGAGAGAGAAAAAAGAAGTGTGGCAACGTGGTAAAGATTTGAATAAAATAATATTGGAAAGAAAACAAACCGAGTTTATAAAAAATGTATTTGATGGGTTGTCAGTTTGAATATTTTCATATTGTTTTTATTGTAAGATGAAGAAAAATGTTCTTCGAAGGAAATGGCGCAATGTGCAGTACTTAAAACAATTGTTTACGGTTTTTTTAGCACCGTGTCTTACCAACCATTCTTATACGCTTGGGTACTAATTACACTGATGGTTTTTATGGATAAGAAAGGTTATATTTAGTGAAAGTGTACCCGCATTTGCGTGTTGGGAGAGTTATAACTGATAATCAGTTATTGAAAATCCACCCTCAGAACATCCGACTGAGATTCAAACCTCAATCTCCTCGTCATCTGAAGTCTAATCTACTACGAGAGTGACCGACACCTTAGACCACGTGGTCACTGAAGCTGGTATTTGTTTCCTTTTGGATTTAAAATAATACCTACATACAGTAGTCTTAGTATTATGTTTTGACTGGATCTTGAGTAGGGTCGAGTGATCCTCTCGACTAACCTTGATATAAATTGACTGACAGGTTCTGGTAGAGGAAGGTGATGCAGGCCTTTGACTAGATAGTCACAAATGACTTAAATAATAATAATATTTAGCACCGCGTCTTACTGCCCGTTCGGGTTATACGCTTTAAGTACTAATTACTCTAATGGATTAGGAATAGGGAAGGCTGAATTAGAGGAAGTGAACCCGCATTTGCGTGGAGGTAGGGTGGAAAACCATTTAGGAAAAACCACCCCCAGTTCACCCAACCGAGATTCGAACCTCGATCTCCCCGTCCTCAGCAGTCGAGCTCAACACGACTAGCGCGTTAGCCAACTACGCCACCGAGGCGGGTCTAATGACTTAAAGGGCTGGGAATATTTTTAGGTAAAGACTTTGTTGAGAGTCAAGTCTATCATCAGTGGCGGTCTAAAAACATAACACTTTAGTCTCCGTTTATGAAGAGGTTGGGTTCCGAATCCAGGCGGGTGTTGAGTCGTGGTTAGCGTTATAGTCTAATTTTAATAGAAAATAAAAACTTTTTTTTTTGCTTTTAAGATTGGTAACCTTAAATTATTTTATCAGAGTAATTTTATAAGTATTGATAATATCAATATGCCAGGCCTCCACCGTGGTTCGGATTCCACGTTAAACTGTAGGTCCTCCATTTCATCTCACAATCACCCTACCGTTACACATTAAGTGTAAGTGCGTGTAACCCGAACGGGTAGTAAGACGCGGTGCTAATAATAATAATAACAATAATAATAATATCAATCAAAAGTGACAGGCAACATTTATAACTGTCATATAAGGCCCTTCTTGTGAAAAATTGGACTGTAGCTTCCTTATATTTACCCTCCGGGATGAATATTAAATAATTATATTGTTAAATAAGACGACAGATGATACATAACAGTGCAAGTCCACAAATCGTGAATGTCAATTTACAGTTATTGTTTTTTATATTTGTGTATCCAGTCATATCATTACCCACGTACCACATATCTTGGTTTTAGGGTCTAGTATTGGGGTTTTTGGGCAGGGGGGGGGGCTGCCCTTAGGGGTGTACAAACGTCGCATCCGCACAGAGACCCTTATCCGTTTATGTGACAGAGGGGGGCGGGGGGAAAAACAAGTTGAAGTTGAAAATGTTTGCTTGCGTGCTCGTATAGTAGGCTCCCTCTATAGGCGATCAATCAAATATTGTTAACGTGTAAAAAAAAATTAAAAACATAATCTTGTAGGTTGATTTATTGAACGAGTGAAACGATGTATCTGTCTGTCTGTCTATGGTCGATATATCTCGTGATAACTTCTGAATACCTCAACCGATTTAATTCAAACTTTACATAGTTGTTCTTTGTACCTTTATACAGACCAAGTTCGTTAGGGGAGAAAATCTAAACTAGTGTTGTGGAGAAATGAATACGTACATCTAAACAAACATGGCTTTCAATATTAGGCATAATTATTACGTTACCTTTTATGGCATTTCATAATACCTACCTTATACGGTTTTAAAATTGGTATATAGGCGCAAACTACTGTAATAATATTAAAAAAAAAATTAAGGGCGAGGAAGGTAGGTAGAAGAATGGTGGCCCCCCCAAATAAAGTTTGTCCCGGGTCCTACGTCTTAAGGACATCCCTATTTTGCGGTGATGTCGTAGGTAAAATTAACTCATAAGTAATGCGATGATAAAACTATACACTCATAAACGGAGCGTTAAAGCCGTCATTATTAGTTTAACTCTCATGTTTGTCCCCTCGACAACCTGTAGAGACACGGTGGTGTTAACTTCATCTCTTGTTTCGTGATAAATATGAAATGGTATAAACCCCGGTGAGTCGAGGAAAGAGGAGTGGATAAAAAAGGGGGAGAAAGGGGGATCAAAATACGAGGGTGCGTCAGTACTCCCACTTAGCCAACACCCTTACAGCTCCTCCACCCTTATTACTTTCTTATTTTCAACCCTTACACTTCTTTATTTTGTGTGTGTGTGTTTGAAATCACTTCCGTGCTGTAATTTTTCATCGCCATATTTGGTGTTTTAAGAGGGGGTGAGAACAAAGTGATGAAGAAAGGGTTGGGGGGGTGCATTTTATATCTCGGTCTTTCTCTCTCATTCATTTAACTCATTAGCGAGTCCATCGTCCCTCGTTTCTATAGCACAGCCCCCCCCTCCCCCCCGCTTTGGTGGTCGCATGGTCTAAGGTTTCACTCTCGTGTTATATATTTTAGCATCACGTCTTACTACCCGTTCGGGTTTTATATGTACTATTATTATTATTATTATTATTATTATTATTATTAGCACCGCGTCTTACTACCCGTTCGGGTTATACGCACTTACACTAATGTGTAATGGTAGGGTGATTGTGAAATGAAATGGAGGACCTACAGTTTAACGTGGGATCCGAACCACGGTGGAGGCCTGGCATTCCCCACATTCACAAGATGTCTTGTCAGAGGTGAAGGAAGGGTTTGGTAATCAGATAAATCTGTGCCGGGACCGAGGATTGAACCCCGGACACCCAGCATAGAAGTCTGACACCTTACCCCTATACCGCCAGGTCACCTATGTACTAATAATTAACATAATGGTTTCATATATCTTTATAAGGAAAACCTGTGTTCGTCCTTTTTATATGTTTCTATCCACCTTTCCTGTACCTTCTTCCAAGCATCATGGTCTTAGGGTTTAGGAAGGTTATATTTATAGGAAATGTACCCGCATTCGCGTGGCGTTAGAGTGGAAAGCCATTTTGTAGAAAGAATAACCCACCCTCAGTACACTCAACCGAGATTCGAACCTCGATTTCCCCGTCATCGGTGGTCTAGTCTACTGCGATAGTAGCACCTTAGACCATGCGGCCACTAAAGCTGTTTAGAATAGAGTTAATAAAAAGCTTTTTTTTTTTTTTGTAGAAACAATTCAACTTAAAAGAAATGTATACAATTCTTATCGTTTTTTACAGGGCTTACAGAAAAGGCCTTTATATGCACGGTAAAATATTGTTTACATGAAGGGTACAGTGAAAATAATTAGTATAGCAAATATATCGTCTCGGAGGGGGATCAACTATTATACCATATATATAACTAATTATACTACTATAAAGCCACACGGCTGACTCACTCACTTACATTAATGTTTACCCACTTACAGATGAGATAGAAACGTGAAATTTGGCAAACTTATAGCTTCTAGACTGTGGCCGACGAGAAAATTACAAAAAGTTAAAAAATTGAATTTTTATTTTCCGAAAAAAATGCAAAATTGTGGAGCAACTTTAAAGTCGATACGGACCTTTATTTGGAGGTATCTTGTGGCTAAACGGTAAGACTTATTAAAAAAAACTCTGGAATACAGTGGCGGTTCGTAACTAAAATTAGTGGGGGTGCTGCTCCAGAAAATGTTTAGCCTTTGTTTTAAAATTGTGTAAAAGGGGAAAAAAAACTATGTATTAAAAGAAAATTTATTCAGAAACTTGATAAAATCTGAACAAAAAAAATAACACATTTTTTACTTACGTTAACTTAAATTGTTACAGTTCAATCTTGATCTATTCATTTAAAAGTAAAAGCCATTCTTCTTGTTTTAATTTGCGCAAAAAGTTCAATAATTCTTTCCTGTATCTCTGGATGACAATTGAGGAAATTTGTCTCCATTGAAAGTACTGCAAGCGCATTTAGTCTTTCTGTTTAATAAAAGAACAGAAAAAAAAATGAATCAAATAGAATAGCTGGAAGCAGAATAATAATCTAATTCTACACTCTTCTACACTTTATCAACATTCAAGAATATGATACACGGTTTTTAAGCACAACACACGCTGAGTAAAAAAACAAAACTTCCTTCCACCATCACGCCAGAGCCGGCACTGCGAGATCAACAGTGTTCTCTCTACCTGGCAGTCCCGCCTTCCTCCTATGTGCGCATGCGTACAACAGTCAAACACCACGTCACTGGCACTGTGAAGCGCACAGTTCCGCACAAAGATTTTTTGTATCTTTTTCATAAACTGGTAGGATGGCTACTGAATTACTGACATTAAGCTTAAGGAATATATATTTTACTACAATAATAAAGAAAGAATTAAAGAAAAAAGGACTCATTATATTAAGTGTTATCGATAATATCAAGTGGAAATAGGGGGTGCTGCAATTCCGCAGTGCCTATACACGAGCCGCCATTACTGGAATTACATTAGTTTACATCCATTTGCAAAGAAAACTCACCCGGGGTTTGGGGGCGGAGCCTCCAACGAGCAAAGCAAGTATATATATATGTAATACTGTTCACATAAAATATAAAAGGGCGAAGTCCTGTATTAAGTGGAAAATCTACCAGAGCTGGTATTGCATCCACACTGGCTTAATTCTCTTTAAAACACTGTTCCTGTATATATATACTTCCCTCGCCACGTGGTGATAATTTCTGCTTTCACCAACCCAGAGCAGCGAGAGAATTCTACCAGCTTTTTAACACCTTCCCCCCCGANTGTCCAGAATCGTCAGTAAGCACCGCTGGCCCCTATCTAGAGGCTTATGCGCCATCTTGTTTGGTAACAGGGCTGTAAAATACAGTAGTCCCATGGCTTCTTTGGTGCTGACTGACAGCGTTGAAAAGTTACCAGACCAAATTATGTATCCCTACGCCGAACAAAATGATCTGCAAAAACATGTGTTCAGCAGCTGTCACTTCTGACAGTCAAAATTTGGGTATATACCTAGATGTTGACTCTCAGTCAGCACCAAAGAAACCACGGGGCTACTGTACCATTTAAAATCTCTCTCTCTCTCTCTCTCTCTCTCTCTCTATATATATATACAGTTTGTGCTTGGTACAACAAATGGAAAAAAAACTGTTTCTGTGGCCATATCGTCTAAGGCGTCACTCTCATATTAGACAAAGACTGCTGATGACGGTGTTCAAATACAGAACGGGTTTACTGAGGGTTTACTCAAAATTGTTTTTCTCTTTCACTCCATACAAATTCGGGTACACTCTCTCTAATTTCAACCTTCCTTATCCATAATTCACTATAGTAATTGGTACATAAGCGTAGTAACCTGAACAGGCAGTGAGACGTGGTGCTAAAAAAAAACCAAAAAAACAGGTGAACATTGATGTCATGACGGTTAGGGAGTTGTCAATGTGTTCCTTATTGCTTATACAGTGTGAAATTAATTAAATTAAAGAGGGGGGGGGAGTTCTTTCTCTCACATAGTTTGATTTTCTGATGATGAGGAGGTTGGGGTTTAAATCCCGTACAGCTATGCTCGGGTGTTTAGTTACTGTATAGTTTCACGTTGTTCCTTCACACAAATGCGGGTACACTTCAACTAAAATCTACCTTCCCTATAAAATTAAGTAGTTTAAATATGTGGCTCAGCCAGATGGTTAAAGAAACGTGTGTCACGCATAAGAACAAAACACACATGAAAGGAAATACAGTAATCTTAGTATTATAAAATCATATGTTTAGTACGTTCAGAGGAATACTGACACATAATACTAGTTTTGACATTGTCTATTATATTATATAATGTTAACATTGCGAGTCTGGGCTACATCACTAGTAGCCCGGTAGTGGAAATATTATATAGTACTAATGTACTAATAGTACATCCTTTCCATGTCCTGATGAGATGAGGTGATGGTGATTATGAGGATGATGGTGATTATGAGGGAGATAGTGATTATGAGGGCGATAGTGATTATGAGGGTGATAGTGAGTATGAGGGTGATAGTGAGTATGAGGGTGATAGCGAGTATGAGGGTGATGGTGAGTATGAGGGTGATAGTGAGTATGAGGGTGATAGTGAGTATGAGGGTGATAGTGAGTATGAGGGTGATAGTGAGTATGAGGGTGATAGTGAGTATGAGGGTGATAGTGAGTATGAGGGTGATAGTGAGTATGAGGGTGATAGTGAGTATGAGGGTGATAGTGAGTATGAGGGTGATAGTGAGTATGAGGGTGATAGTGAGTATGAGGGTGATAGTGAGTATGAGGGTGATAGTGAGTATGAGGGTGATAGTGAGTATGAGGGTGATAGTGAGTATGAGGGTGATAGTGAGTATGAGGGTGATAGTGAGTATGAGGGTGATAGTGAGTATGAGGGTGATAGTGAGTATGAGGGTGATAGTGAGTATGAGGGTGATAGTGAGTATGAGGGTGATAGTGAGTATGAGGGTGATAGTGAGTATGAGGGTGATAGTGAGTATGAGGGTGATAGTGAGTATGAGGGTGATAGTGAGTATGAGGGTGATAGTGAGTATGAGGGTGATAGTGAGTATGAGGGTGATAGTGAGTATGAGGGTGATAGTGAGTATGAGGGTGATAGTGAGTATGAGGGTGATAGTGAGTATGAGGGTGATAGTGAGTATGAGGGTGATAGTGAGTATGAGGGTGATAGTGAGTATGAGGGTGATAGTGAGTATGAGGGTGATAGTGAGTATGAGGGTGATAGTGAGTATGAGGGTGATAGTGAGTATGAGGGTGATAGTGAGTATGAGGGTGATAGTGAGTATGAGGGTGATAGTGAGTATGAGGGTGATAGTGAGTATGAGGGTGATAGTGAGTATGAGGGTGATAGTGAGTATGAGGGTGATAGTGAGTATGAGGGTGATAGTGAGTATGAGGGTGATAGTGAGTATGAGGGTGATAGCGAGTATGAGGGTGATAATGAGTATGAAGGCGTGGAACCAGTGGAGACACTTAAACCCTTTAATTGAAATATACCCAAGGTACTAGTTGGGAATCGAACATGGGATCTCTAGGCTAGCAGCCAGGTGCACTGACCACAACACCACGGGATCAGTTATATATTAGATTAAATAAATAAATATTAAAATGGAACGTCATTTCCTCTATTTTTACTATTTTGTAGTTTTTTTCCATCCATCTCAAGTTATTGCCATTACATTCGATATAAATAACAATAACACAAATAAAACAAAACATTTGTATCGAGTGAAATACTTATTTAATTGAAGGAAGCCCAACCACCATTTGGAAAAATAACATCCCCACCAACTGGTCAACCCTTGTTTAAAGTAAGCCTCTAAGGGATGAATTCCCCACACATGGAAACACCCCTGAGACTTGTACTAAGCCTGTAATACCGCTTGTTTCATGGCTCCGGGTTCAATTTATCGGTAAGTAAAAACAACCGACAAAAAAAAACAGCACTTTAGATGAAGCTCGATTTAATACAACTCTTTTGTTCAGTTGGATGCGGAGGGATACCACTGTTGTGTTTAAAATGGTGTCGGCGTTGGGTTTTAAATGGTATCATATGTGTGTTTTTCAACTGAAATCTCTCTGCATGTATGTTTTTCCATGGTACTTTAAAGCTTTCTCTCTGATTCGCTCTATATACATGTTTTTTTTCTTTCTTTTTATCTATTTTTATCTTCTATGTGAATTAAAAAAAAACTGCAAATTTTTGTTCCTGTTTGGTGACATTGTTGTTTGTACAATCTACCGCTTTATTGTGTTAAACTTTGTTTTCGTGTTGCGTTCTGCTATTGCTTTGTTTTAACACACGACAAAAAAAGAATGGAACACGTTTATTTCCAAAATAATGTATAGGATTTAAGACACAATAACCTTTTGGAGTTATACTGATATTTAATTTCATTCCTTTGATGTTAAAACGTTTTAAAATATTCAAACCAGAGCAAATTATTATTTTTTAGAGCTATATTCTATTTACAGCCTCACTATCGATAAATACACAGTTTTATAAAAAAATAAGAGTACACACTTAAACAGGATGTTCGTAAACTCATAGAACACACTGGAAATAAAGCGTGTTTGGACCAAAATTAATACAAAATATCTATACACCAACATCCGGAAATTTATGATAAAACCATTAAATTGCATTCAAAGTTTCAGCGTACAACGTCGGGAGAGCAAAGATATTCAAGCATGCGTGTACAACAGGTTGCATAGGAGCTAGGCGCGCGGCACTGAACATGTAATAATGTCAAGCACTTTCTTTGATGTAGGACAGTTAATGATGACCCTCAGAACGTATTCCCATTTTAGATGACCTGGTGTGTTGTTTACTATTAGCTGTGTCATGTTCTGCTGCCGTGCTCCAAGATGTCGAGGTGTGTAGTGTCACGAGTCTAACTGCTATGCAACCTGTTGCACACGCATGCTTGCACAGCTTTGCTCTCCCGGCGCTGTACACCGAAACTTTCAACACAATTTAATGGTATTAGCGTAGTTTTCCGGATATAAGTGTATGGGGATCTTGTATTACTTTTGGTTCAAAGTTTGGGCCATAAATTTCCGAACACCCTGTATAATACTCCTTATGCTTCGCACCTTACTACCCGTCATATTTTCACTAATGGGGCTAGGATAACTAAGGTAGAATTTAATGAACGTATAGCCGTATTCGTTAATAAAGAAAGTGTTAATTAATTTTAAGAAAGACGCCTCAGTACACACTCCCTGGACGCTAACTCCAACCTCTTCGTCCCCCC
>CABEEJ010009256.1:0-10245 GCA_901482245.1 Timema douglasi
CACCTTAAAAATTTTTTTACATTGAATTCTACAAACATCGTGATATTGCTTCCTTATTACCATTTCATCATGTATTTTAAGAATAACAACATTTAGTTTGTGTCCAGTGTATACCTCAGAAGTTTAATCAGTATTTAAAGTTTGAGATGGCTTGACTACCTAATGGAAGCACTCACAGTCAGCCATTGACACGATATGGTGAAGGGTGAATAAGGGAACATAAGGATACTGTAAGAAAATCTTCACATTCTAATAACCGTGCCAGATACTAAATTATATTTGATTTAAAACATACCATGTTCTTATTGTACTGTACATAGTGGCCAAGAAAGCCATTGATAAAAACACTTGCCTATATTCTGAACAGGTAGTAAGACTTGGTGAGAAAAAGGGGATAAAAGTATAGTATTTAAAGAACAATCACTTCAACATGTCAAACAGCTTCTAGGGCCATCTAGGGCTTAGTTCAAATTTTACCAAAAAAAACAAAGGGTTGGGGTGCGGAAACTTAAAAAAAAGTGAAAAGAGTAGCATGGTCACAGTTCACTAAGTTTTGTCACCAGATGTGGTTTATTTTAATTTTTCGTAGCCAGAAGCTATGTGCTGGTTTTGTATTTGTTTACTTAATTAGTAGGTTATTTCGTCTGCTTTTACAAAATGTTGGACAAACCAATGCTTACATAAAACAGAGAGAGACAGACAAGAAATTAATTACCAGTTTAATGTTGTAAATTTAAATTTATTGTGCAACAATGTTTATTCAGAATTATTTCACACCATTATTTACACCTCTATTTTAGTAACCACCAGCAATTTATAAATTGCATAAACAATGTTTTCTCCTGTGAACAGATAACAAAATAAGTCAACAAATGTTATGTAAGCAAGAGAGGGGGGTCAAGTGCTCGCTTTTGTTTGCTTACAATGGGGACAGTGTGCCCAAAATTGCCAAAATGTGCTTATGTAATACCTGAACACCCCCTAGTCTGTATCAGTAAGTTCAAATCGATGAATGTACTGTTTAAAAACATTAAAATGATGTTTCACCATTTTAACTAACAGTACACTAAGCACCATCACTGTGCAAGATCGTCTGCCTTCTAATGACACTTCCCCTTTTCGCTGCCAAGTAGAGCGCCTCACTCCACTATTAGCCCCTGGACACCATTGGCTTCCATTTATATAGTTTCCTATCCTAAATAGATATATTGTTCCATGGACTTTTTTAATCAATATTATAGCAGGAATATGGTTATACATGCTCTTTCTATCAATAAATAAAAGAGCCTAAGCTGTAGACAATTTTTAAAAAAAGTTTACAAAAAACTAATTTCAGATCCCAAAAATAATTTTAAAATGATGTATAACAATTTTTAGAATTTATTGTGTTTGTTTGAATGTTCTATCTTTAAAATTCACTGAAGAGAAAGAATTTTTGTATGATCTTTATTTAATACATAGTGGCGTAGCCTAAGAAATTCTTTGCGGAACTTAATCGAACTGTTGGTTATGCAAATTTAGCAACAGGGCAAATTGTCTTATATTATAAAACATAAATGTGATATTTATGGGTGTTTGTTTTTACACATTTGTTGTTACAATGTAAAAAAACTAGTTTTTCAAAAGCTAGAGAAATTATTTTGAACCCCTGCTACCTTTGGGTTAAGCTTATGTTAAATTATAAACAAGATTAATAAAAACATTTAAATTGTTTCTTGTTTTATTTTCATGTTGGTTTATTATTTATCTCTGAAAAACTTTGATGTTTTTTCGAACTGAGCAGCGAAAAACCAGAATAAATGGGTCAAGAACATTTACTCTTAGGAGTATACTTTTAAAAAAACGTTTTTAGAAAAGACTTTAATGATTAATGTTGGACACAAAAAATATGAGTCATCCATATAGGCTTATTAGGACTATTACAGTAAGAATGATAAATTATAAAAGTGAGTTATAATAATATGATAAAAATGATATTCTACATGCTGATAATCAACCATGATCTTAGCCTAACCTTCCAAGTTCATGAAAACTAGATTACATACAATTTTGAACAAATTGATGCATTTAGAGAACAGTTATTTCAGTGAGAGGACACACTAATATAGGCCAAGTCACCTTATCTTTGTCATATTGATATATTTATATTTGTTGTTATTATTACACACTCAAGTAGCTGGCAAATCAAATAATTGGCATATAAAGATGTATAAGGTTTGATATTTTACAATTAAAACAAAACTCACTACCTACACACAAGTGAAATGTAGCTAGGCCTCAATGTAATAAATATTGACTAGCACTGTGTTGATTCACATAGTTGATATTATAATAGTGACTAGCGCTGTGTTGGTTCACATAGTTGATATTATAATATTGACTAGCGCTGTGTTGATTCACATAGTTGATATTATAATAGTGACTAGCGCTGTGTTGATTCACATAATTGATATTACAATATTGACTAGCACTGTGTTATTTTATTATTATTAGCACCGCGTCTTACTAACCGTTTGGGTTATATGCACTTACGCTAATGTGTAATGGTAGGGTGATTGTGAGATGAAATGAATGACCTACAGTTTAACATGGAATCCGAACCACAATGGAGACCTGGCATTCCTCACATTCACAAGATGTCTTGTCAGAGGTGAAGGAAGAGTTTGGTAATCAGATAAATCTTTGCCGGGACACGAGGATTGAACCCCGGACCCCAGCACAGAAGTCTGACACCTTACCCCTAGACCACCAGGTCACCTAGCACTGTGTTGATTCACATAGGTGATATTATTATTATTATTATTATTTAGCACCGCGTCTTACTACCATAGGTGATATTATAATAATATTGACTAGCGCTGTGTTGATTCATATAGTTGATATTATAATATTGACTAGCGCTGTGTTGATTCACATAGTTGATATTATAATATTGACTAGTGCTGTGTTGATTCACATAGTTGATATTATAATATTGACTAGCACTGTGTTGATTCACATAGTTGATATTATAATATCGACTAGTGCTGTGTTGATTCACATAGTTGATATTATAATATCGACTAGCACTGTGTTGATTCACATAGTTGATATTATAATATTGACTAGCTCTGTGTTGATTCACATAGTTGATATTATAATATTGACTAGCTCTGTGTTGATTCACATAGTTGATATTATAATATCGACTAGTGCTGTGTTGATTCACATAGTTGATATTATAATATTGACTAGCACTGTGTTGATTCACATAGTTGATATTATAATATTGACTAGTGCTGTGTTGATTCACATAGTTGATATTATAATATTGACTAGCACTGTGTTGATTCACATAGTTGATATTATAATATTGACTAATGTTTACTTCCAGTGGTGATTTCACTGTCTCATCACGAAATTAAATAGGTTATTTGATAAATCTTAGTATAACTTTTAAGTTTACTAACGCATAAAAGGTTAGGTCAAGTTTGGTTGGTAAGAACCATAATAATTGAAAAATCATCAAAGGTTTGAAAGATAAGGCGAGTTCTCATGTGTCATTTCCTCTGATTCATTTGTTCACATGTACCGTAAGTATCAGTGATCATGATGATCATGATGGTCATGATTAGACTGATCAACTACTGTTTCATTTAAAGAAATGTGAGAGGAGGTTTGTGAAATATCGCACGAGTAAGAAAATAGTAACAATAAAGCGTAGATAAGCGCGTCACCACACACATTTCACTAAAGTCTGTCTGACCTGTCAACAAGAGTCGAGACTGGAAAACAGGTGTTAAGGATTAAATCCAATACAATCCAATCCAAGTGGTCACATTGTAACGTTGAATAAAATAAATCTTTACATTAAAATTAAAATAAATTAAGTATTTCTTGTTCATGTTCTCGTTGCTCATTTTATTTTGATTTTGCAGTAATGATCATTGAAAATTAAAAAGCAGAACCCCTTTTCACTGACACTCGAGAACAGGCATTCATGTTTAAACTCCTGTATTAATTTTATATATTAATTTAGGTATGATACCTTATATTTATGTAATTTCTCTTTTACGTTTGACTCTGGCTCTTCAAACCAGTTCGGTTGTACCGGAAAGCTGTGAGTTGACGTCAGTGTCAAATCTTTAGGCTGGTTGATGTTGAACATGTTTTAAACAGGACAAAGAGGCATTCGCAAGAAATGGGTTTGCTACGGAAAAAGGTGATATGTGGTCAGTTTATGTTTCTAAAAATATTATATGTAATATAGATCCCATAGTTTGAGGTACACTGTGGGCTTGCAGAGTGACATAAGCATGGCCTACAAGCCATCTTGAAAGAAAGTGAGATTTTGTTTGTTTTATGTTGGTCTATTGTTTGGAAGAAAAAAAAACTGTGCTTAAAATGTGGATTATATTATGTAGGTAGGCTTTCTTTCAATACCCATTGTTTCCATGATAAGGGCCTAGGCTAGTCATTTTGATAGATCAACCTAAATATTTTAACGGCTCAATGTGTCTTATGGAATTATCACTTCAGGAAAAGTTTTTTCTATATCAAAAGTAACAGTAAACGTTCCCTACCCGAATTAATAATAAAAAATAAACCTTAGGAAAATACATCCTCGGTAAACTCATCCTGAATTCGAACTCTTTATCTACCTCTCATCGGTAGTCTAGTCCAACCTGAGAGTGACGCCTTAGACTATAAGGCCACCGATGCATGTTTTAATACCTTGGAGAATTTGCCGGGCACCATACATGCAATTTGTAGGCCCTAATATAATAAAACATTAAGGAATCGCCTATTTATTTTTAACAAATACATGTGTAGGCCTACATAGTTGTCATTATAAAAGTAGTAATATAAGATATTTGTATCGAGAAATATCATGGAAATGTGTGGGTATGTACGTCAGAGTCAAGAGCCTAAATTGTTTATTTCTGCAATTTCAATGTGAGGCGAGCTGGTAACGAACTCGGGCATTCGCGGGTTGGATACCTGAATCATTCTTATTATAAATTATATTAATACTATAGGTACCTCATCAGCGAATCCATTATCACCCAAATTTCTTTTATTTTTATTGGCCAGCATGACTTCAATATACCAACCAATGTAGGACTTTTCAATAAAACGCACAGTAATTTATTACTTATATTTCAAGTATTCATAGATTTTTTTAAATTTCCATTCTCAGAGTTAAACGTTTTATAAAAATCAAACATAAATAATTAAATATATATTAAAAATAGTCATTTGATATAGGACAAGTGATTTAAAATTAGTTTTGAGCTCAGCCACACCTGCGCTACTATTTTCATTGTAATTTACAATCATTTGCTAAGCCTCGCAAAATGTCTAGGTATTAGCCTACAGTTTTAAATCTCTTTAGGATATTTTCAATGTTTAGCGGGGATATAATGTATTACACCAGAATCCTATGATTATTTTATCGTAATTGGAAATATTTAACTATATAAAATATTTTCATCAACTGCGTGGGTGCATCATTGTAAAAAAACTTGTTTACCGTCATGTTCAAACATGTTGTTTAAATTCGTCAGTCACCATTTTGAAGCTATGTTCGTTAGAAGTTTTTGTGAAAGTGGTGTGAATATTTTTTTTAAGTGGAATAAAACGATAAATACATTTTTTATCCGTCCTTAAATAAATATATAAATAATATTGGCCTAAATTATTGTGGTTAACTCTCATATTAATATATTACCATCTGTTTTCATTACAGTCATCCAAAGTGATAGATGTCAGGTCTTTTGGTTTAGTGATATATTAGGAACTACTTCTAGTAACATTTTGAGCTGTCATCCAAGTAAACCTAGGTCGTGAATGAATTATAGGTATGCATACCTCTGAGTTAGTTTTTGCCCCAAACGCGTTTAACTTCTTCATTATTAAGTTTCCACGGATATTTTGATGAAAACCTTACAATGTAATTTATAAAAGCTAATCAAAACTTTAAAGCTGGCTACAATTTTTTTAAACTCGTAATTAAAGAAAACCATTTTATATGAAAAATATGTCATAAAAAAATTATACGTAAAAACAGCTATCAACTTAGAAGGACTTATACCCTTTTTCGAATTAAATTGAGAATGTACATAAGCATTTATTTTATTATTATTTTATTTTCTCTTGTTTACAAAAATATTCTGTTATTTTATGCTAATATTTACTTTCATAGGCGTTTTTAAAACCTTTATAAGGCCTTAAAGTGCTGAATAACCAATGTTTTATGTTGTTTTGTAATGCTAATAACAACAGATATTAATATTATACAATCAAATAACATGTTTTATCTATTAATATTGGTTTTAGCGACATTGTACCATTTGTTTGTATTTATTTCACTCCACGGTTCTTACAGTATTTGTAAAAAAAAATCTCCCTGACTTTTTCTTGTCTATTTTCTCAAGTTCCCTGACCAACTTCTCACAAAATTTTCAATATAATTTTATGGTAGCATTAATGTGGAAATATTAATTTAATTACATTTATTTCGGCCTCCTCCTCCTCCCCTAAAGCTGAACTGGCCTCACCTTTCATGGAAGAGTAAGAAATAAGTCCTCTTGCCTATCAGCTCAGGGAAAATAATGGAAAAATAACAAAGTATATCGAACCATGTCAAAAAGGGGAGGCTGAAATCCATCTGCAATTGTTTTGCAGAAATCTAGTTTAAACATCAGGAATGGACCATAGGCTGCTCTTTTCGGTATCCCTACAGGTTTTGTTTTAGGAAGCTTTTTCTTTTTTATTTAGAAACTTAACAACTTGGTCCCAAATTTGTAATTCCTTTTGAAAGCACGTTGCATTCTCTCACCACCGCACACCACAGAACTTGTTGTACACCCTGTCAACTGGGTAAACAATGCTCGATGAGCTGTAGAGTCAGTAAACAGGTAGTATATGGGACGCAATAAGCCATTTATATCCCAATGGGCAGATTCCACTCCTGTGCTAAAGGAACCATGAACAACATAAAGCCCCCATGTCCCCAGATTTAACAAGCTACATACTTCATTGTCTGTGACAGACTTGATGTGTTCCTGAAGAAGTGTTTTAAACTTTAAATTAACATTTAGGCCATCCATTGACACTTCTATCAACTTAGAGAATGAAAGAGGAGAAATACTATACCAAAAATACTTCAGTAATTCTTCAGCAGTGCTACTATAGAAAAAAATACTGTTTAAGCAACGACTAACACCTTTTGGTTTTTCTTATCCCAGAATCTAAATACAATGTCCATTTGTCCTCTTTGTAATTTGTTTTGACGAGACATTGAATAATGTTATTCAAAGTTGTTACATGATTTTAGGCGGCCCAGTAAATTGTTATGAAAGAATAGAACCAAGCGTAGGCATACCCAGATTTTAGCCTAGGGAAGGGCAAATCAAAAATTTCTTAAGCCTGGTCCCTCGCGCTTGTTTTGTACTACACACTACACGAAGACACCTACACGAAACATTAGGTGCTTTATAAGTAGTCAAATAAATAAACATAAATATGTAATTATTTAATTTAAATTGTTTAATTAGACATCTATTTAAAAAGTAATTTTTCAGGATCTTTAGCAAAACGGTTTATGACGTCTCCCGTGAAAGAATTGCCCATACTGTTTACAAGTTTTTTTTTATGTACTCTGAGCATACAAAGTCCATTTAACCTGTTTACGATCATTGTTGATCTCAGCCATGTTTTTACGCGTCTGAGTGTAATGAATGACCTTTCAATTGTAACCGTGGAATAAGGCCTTGCCAGTAAAATTTCTAGGGCTGTTTTCACCTTTGAATAAAAATATTCTGCTTGTTGGATTAATTCTTGTTACACCCCACTCTGTTACATTTTATTTAGGACCACAAATAAGATAAAAGGGAGCTTTACATGGTCTCATTAATCAAACTGAGATATTGTGGCCTAACCCCAATCATTATTCCACACTAATAACACACATATGTAAGGACAAGAGAGTTATAAATTTATTTCACAATTAACATGATACAGCTCAATAAGGGAGCGGAACATAAGATTTAAAGCACAAAGCAAGGACATAAGCCAGATGGGCAACAAGACACAAGGATTACCGCCAAGACCAGATGGGCACCAAAATAATAACGAACAACAGACGGCCCCTTATATATTTTTGACGTCCCAAAATGGCGTCATCAGAGAATGACAATAAAACTCTAATAAATTGATATCCTATCTCACTATACAAAATATCTTTCATAATTAAAGGCGAAGAGCCAGCACATGGCCTAGCCTAAAACATAAGGTGAGTAAAGATCACAAGTACCTAACCTATACAACGTTAGGATCATAATAATAATACCTGACATAATATAAAGTTCAATAGTCTGGAATACTAAAACACCTAACGTTTTAACAATAGTCAGAGTGCCCTCAGTAGATATATGCACAGGGTGGCCCGTGGCCCCACATTTAATAGCCATAAATATACATAGATATAAGCAAAGAGACGATAATAAACTATGCTAACTTTAATCACTAACAAAGTGTCCACACAAGAATTATCCTCCCTGTCGGCTCGCGGCCCCAAATTTAACCAACCTCTAAATGAAAACAAGGCGGTAAAAATAAACTATCTCAACCCTTAACAAATACTCTAAATAGGTCCTGGCTGCAAGAAATGAAGCTAGCATATCGTGGTTTTTTCTGGTAAGTAACCACAGACCAATAAACATTCTGTGATGCGGAAATTAAACGTACAAAAATAAAGGGAGCCAGAATGGTTCTCCCCAAGTTAACATTGCCTTAAGGGCAAAAAGCAAATACCTGATCATATTAATTTATTATCTGTAAATATATATATATTTTTTGTACTGAAGTTCCAGACATTAAATTTTGAAAGATCAACATTTTAATACCAAAATGAATTTTGAAAATAAAGACGAGCCTAATTAATAGTTAGGCTTATTACCTTGTAGGCCCAGAGTGTAAAGTGTAACTATAGTTTGGACTCTAACCATTATATACCCTACGGTAATCATGTGTTCTCAGTGTTTGGAGAGATTGGGGGGGTGGGGGGGAGGAGTTTCCAGAACAGTCTCGATAGTCCACGAGAATCGGTCACAAGCACAAATATAGTCCATACAAGTTTTAGAACACGCTCGCAGGCACGCGTACAGCTCGCGCTGAGCGAAGTTCACTTGTTTACTTGTTCAATTGTGTGAAGGGGAGGGGAGGCTCTCCCAACACGACCAGCAACAAGCCTAGAACTCTGGCTCAGTTGAATGTGGATTTTGTAGTGGAGTGCATCTTGGGTTTAATGTAGACGAGTCGGAACGAGTCAACTGGGGCTGGCCGGGTGGGTGATACAACTTCTTCTGTGTCATGTTGTAACAAGGTTACAATGTCTCCCCTTGGAGGAAGATGAAGACGTCTTCAGCTCTGGGTGAAGGCACGAGGGGGTACCACCCCCGACATCCACAGCTGACTGCGAAGATGATGATGATGATGATGGTTCTGTCTCAGGCCTTAGTAGACGGCCATTACCAGATATGACGAAGCACCTCAGAAACCCGTACACGAACTCCAGGGCAGACTCTCTTACAGAATATCCACTCCCACCCATGCTGTTTCCCATATAGTTCACAAGAGTTAGCTGTATCTGTGACAAACAGCTCTGCCTCACACCATGAATTGAAGCGGCGCACGTTGTGGTTAGCTCGCAGATCTCGCACAGTGGCTCGGCATTCAGTCGTAGAGAGAGAGGTGGAGGGGGCCGGAACCAGAAGGAAACTGGAGGCTACTCTGAGAACACAAAATACACAAGTTTACCATGTCCACAAATGAGTTCACAAGTCTTCCACCAAACATGTCCATCATCGGCACTCGCGAGTCCTATTGACATCGTTTTTCAACAGAGGTCTCACAAGACCACACATAATTTATCTCCAAGAGGCGACACAGCACTCGCGCAGTTAGCTAGTCCGGCCACAATCACTTGCCCTCAGACGTGGTCCATATCCGGAGCGAGTAGCGCTGACGGTGTCTCAGATGAAGCGGCGCATAATCACACGCTCCCCATACGGAACTTAAGCACATTTTTTTTTGTCAGAGAAGCTGGTTATAAACTAGTATTATACAAAGCAGAGACGTAAATTAAGTAAAGATGAAGCGAAGATAAAGGGGTGACCGAGTGAGATGAAGAAAAGGGTGAACATAAGTAGAGAGGGGTAACCAAAAGTAAAATGGGGTTGACAACAAGTAAAGGGGGGGGGG
>CABEEJ010009258.1:0-19516 GCA_901482245.1 Timema douglasi
TCATGCTGTTTATTTATATTTTTTCCCTTATCTCCATACATTGACAATCTTCATCAGCTGGAGGAGGTTGGGCCCAACCCTCCTCCTCGGTCTTATTCTCTAAATGGTTTTTTGTTGTCCTTTTTTTTGGTAAGGTCTTTGGCTTAATCGAGCGCTTTGTCTTGGCATGATCTCTTAGCTCGTTTAGAACTAGCGAACTGGTGCGCTGGGTTTCTCGGGGAGGATCTTGACCCGTCTAGCGGACCGCGCGGGGTGGGGGGGGGGGTGNGGAGGCTCGAGGGGAAAGGGGATATGGGTGGCGTGGTGTGTGCGCTTTCCGCTAGATCGCTCCGCCTCCCTTCCAAGGGGTGCTCTCGGTCTCGGAACGGTCACTAGGTGTCGCACAACAGCCAAAATTGGGGAAAATTCTTGGGAATTTAAAACTAAATATCAGAGTTTTACAAACTACATCCTGAATTCAGAACTTATTTATATTTGAATTTATTAATAAATTTTTACTTAATAAATTATTTTAAAATTAATCATGGTTATTTAAATTCCAATACATTTAATTAAAAACTTTTTTTTTCTGTTCACATTCTAAAATTAATATATTTTCCATGATATTTAATGCACAGATTTAAAACTAAAATTTCCATATAGAATTATCACAAACTTAATTATGAGAAAAGTGGAGTCAGTTTGACAAAAACTAACTATCTTTGAAATATGGTTGGACAAAATATAAAGTGAATACTACTTGAATTGCTTGGTTCAGTGACTGAATGGTATGATACATCGCTCTTGTGTTATACCATCCTGAGGATGTCGAGAAGATCAGTGTGAGAGTCCCTGTCAGGTCTACTGAGAATGTTTTTTTCCTAAATAGTTTCCTACTTTAATTCCACGCATATGTCGGTAGATAACATCTAAAATGCTTCTTTACTTATTCCTACCCCAGTAGAGTAATTATCATTTTTTATGTATATAATCTGAACCAGTAGTAAGACATGATGATAAATATACATATTTAAATAAATCAAGTTTTCATTTAAACTTGTATAAGCATACCTAATATAAAAAACAAATTTTAAAATGTCCCACCTAAACAGGTTTTTTTAGTATTATTAATAATACATATCTTTGTAATATTTGAAATTAGACTAACCAAATGATCAACATTAGTGATTGGCCTAATCGGCAACAAATAATTGGCATCAGCATGGTTGGCAAATGATTTGATCGACTCAGCCCTTCATAAAGAAAGATACATTTAAACAATTTGTAAAATAAACAGTTATAAATATAATTTAATTTACAGCTTGTCTGGTGGGGAACTATTTGAACGTATTACTGCAGAAGGATACACAATGTCAGAATCTGAAGTTATCAATTACATGCGTCAAATATGTGAAGGAGTGAAGCACATGCACGAGAAAAACATCATTCATCTAGGTAAGAAACAATTTTATAGAACTATTACTACTTGTTAAATCCAGAATCCGTTGGTATTAAAATTATTTGTTTTGTATCTTTTCATAGATATCAAGCCTGAAAACATCATGTGTCAGACAAGGAGTAGCACAAATGTCAAGCTAATTGACTTTGGTTTAGCCACCAAACTAGACCCCAATGAAGTTGTTAAGATTTCAACAGGGACAGCAGAATTTGCTGCTCCAGAAATAGTAGAAAGGGAACCTGTTGGATTTTACACAGATATGTGGGCTGTTGGAGTGCTTGCATATGTTCTGTAAGTTTTCTATGTTTCATTTTAAATAAAGTACACATACTCACAAGTGATATATTTGCATAATGTTTTGTGACTGTCTCTTAGAGTAAAGTTTCCTTTGAGTCTTTTATCAGGGAGGTTTCCTCTCACTCTAGTAAAAAATTGTATTTTTACAGGTATCAATTTATGTTTTAACTTTTAATTTTAGAACAAAATTTATTAAATATCTTAACTAAGTGCTAGTGTTATGTGATAAGGTAGCTTTGAACAAATAGATGCACCTGCATTACCTTGGACAAAGTAAAATATAAGTTAAACTCACATGTGGGAAACTATCCTAAGGTTGGCCTGACTAAAAGTTTGGACACAGTATCTCATTATTGGGGACTAAGAGATAATTCCCCCTTATATACTATACAAACAATCACTTATTTGATAAAATAGTTTATTCCCATTTTTAAAATTCAGGTTTCGTATATTATTACATGTACAGTGATGCACACAAGAAGGATGCAACACATTATTATTTAAAAAATCATACAGACAGGTTATAAGTATTATTATATAAAGATGGATATAGGTACACCAATAGACAGGCTACAATTATTAGTATATAAACATAGACACAGATATACCAAAGGAAGGGTTATAATTATTATTTTATAAATATAGACTGTTGCACTAACAGGCAAGCTACAAATACTGTTATATATACATGGACATAGATGCACCAACAGTCATGCTACAGTATTATTATTATTATTATATTTATCCTTGCCCCATTATTGAAACTAGCGTGCCCTTGTATCCATGCCACATTACACCCTTGGATGTTGCTAGTGCTATAAAAAATTTGAGTTATTATAAATGTGATATGACAGATGGATTCCAAGTTTTATTGTTAAAGGCTGTGCCAGTATTTTAAGCCCTTTGTTAGCCTATATATTTAGCATTAGCCTGTCAAATAAAACTTTTCCTCTTACATGGAAACAATCTGTTGTCATACCTATTTATAAAAAGGGGGTAAAAACAAATGTTAGTAATTATAAACCAATTTCTCTCTTAAATACATTCTCCAAAGTATTCGAGAAAATCATACATGAGCATACTTTCCACCACCTTAAAAATAAACTTTCAGATAATCAACATGGCTTTATAAAAATAAATCCACTGTCACAAATTTAGTAGAATTTCTTGGGCATGTTACCTCTCAAGTCTCTGCCCAAGGTCAGGTTGATGCTGTTTATTTTGACCAAAGTAAGGCATTTGACTTATGTCAGCATAATATTATTCTCTCTAAACTTGGTAATTTTGGCCTTCCTCACTCATATGCAAATTGGTTCAGCAGTTATTTGCATGAAAGATTATTCACTATTAAAATTGATTCACACACCTCAAATACATCTTCAGCCCCCTGTGGCATACCACAGGGTTCTAATTTAGGTCCTCTTCTCTTTAATGTGTTTATTGATGACATTGGTAAATATTTGAACTCATCTAGTTATTCACTCTATGCTGATAATGAAAAATTATTTAAAATTATCAAATCATTCACAGATTTTATAGATTTACAAAATGATGTAAATGGTATTTTACAGTGGTCTTTGGAAAATGGAATGTCTATTAATAAATCTAAGACCAAATATATATATATTTTACTAGGAAACCTTTTTTTACTTATAATTTGGGCAATGAAAACATAGTTCGCATCCTTTATATTAATGATCTTGGTGTTCTCCTGGATAATAAACTTTATTTCCACTGTCACATTGACCATTTAATTTCCCATTCATTGAAATTACTTGGACTTATTAAATTACTTCATCATTTAAGAAAGTTGACTGATTTTTATGTCTGTACTACGCCCTGGTTAGATCTAAGCTAGAATATGCTACTGTTGCTTGGATTTCTATTACCTTAACTGACTTGATTAGATTAGAAAACGCTCAAAGAAAATTGGTTGCTGTGTCTTATGATAAATTATTTACTAACCGGATTTATTATGATTATGACAGAATTCAAAACTTCTTAGGGCTCCAAACTCTCTTCTTGCGTGGACTTTATTGTGATGCCCTTTTTGTTTTTAATATCTCAAATAGCAAAATTTCTTGCAAATTTGCCCTTGATAATGTAGGGTTCATATCTCTTCTCAGACTTCTCGTAATCCAAAATTATTTTTTCTCAATAGCTCTTATAAGGCGAGCCCTCTATGTCATTGTAACCATAGTGCCAATTCTAGATTTGTCGAATTCGACTTTTATCATAAAAGGAAAGCTAAACTTAGAGAGTTGTTTAAGGAAATCCCATATCAATAATTTTTCGTTTAGATATTCTGCCTATAATATTTAAATTTACAATATTCTGATTTATTTTTTGCATATTGTTCATGCTTGTTACCATTCTTTAATTATTTATTATTACTACTATTTTTCATTATCATTATTGATTAATTTTTTTTTCCGAATTATTCAACAATATATAAAATTATTTAGCTATTATTGTTTATCTTTTTTTTGTGTAAATATTTATATTTGTAAGGTAATTGTGTACTTTTCAGTGCTGGCCTGTTATAGATCTTACGACTATTGGCCAACACTATAATAAAGGAAATTTAAATTATTATTATCATTATCATCATCATCATCATCATAATCAGTATGTCTTATTTTTTTGTAATTATTCATCAGTATGTATCATTATTTAGCTTATTTAGATACTATCGATTATTTAATTGTGTTATTATACATGATTTTATGATACTTGTGTGCTTTTCATTGCTGGCCTATCACAGGCTTCACGACTGTTGGCCGGCACTCTAATAAAGTAAATTTAAATTATTATTATTATCATTATTATTATTACTATCATTATCATCATCAGCATCATTATTATACAGAGACAGTTGCACCAACAGACAGGTTACTTATACTGGGAATCTATTTATATTTATTTTTTCTATTAGCTAAATAAACTTGCACTAAATCCTCAAATTAACCTAAAAACATCAGATTAACGATATTTCCCATTATCACCCCACCCACATTAGCTTATAAATGGGATTTATTCAAGACTTAATTCAATATTTTTTATTTCCTAAAACTTAGCAAATACATACTGGGTGCTTTACTTACCGCTTTTCATATAATTTTATTCCTGTTTGCTTGTTTTATTTGTGAAGTTGACTATTTTGAATTAAACATTTGGTTGAAAATCTTCAACAGTATAAAATATAATTTCATTTAAAAATTAATGTATTTATCAATTCAAATGTTTCCATATGATATTCATTCATTTGTAAATGAAACATTATATAGTCCTGGATGTAATGTCATCACATATCCAGGGCTAGTTGATGAATACCTTAGTAAGGTTATTTCCATCTTGGCTGAATTTTTACATTAGCTTTCCATGCCACATATGTTTGGTATATTAAATTGGCTAGTAAAAAATATTTTAAATAGAAATAGAGTAGCAAAAGCCAAGTGATTTAGAGTTAAAATCCCAACCTCAGAGGAAAATGTTAAGATTCAATTTGTAGTTAGCATTAATGAAAAAACTAACTATTATTGTTAAACAATAGAAAAAAAAGGTTTAATCAAAAAAAAGCATAATGCCTAGCACCGTGTTTTACTACCCATTCGGGTTATACGCTAAAAAAAATATAGAACAATATACTATTTTAACACACAAATAGATTTAAAACATTGCAACTCTAGCAGCACAAAACCAGTGATATTCACATTTCTAATATATTTTTAATGACATACATTTAATAAACTCTCAATAAACTATTATAGATTTAACTTCATATCTAAAATTATTTTATTGGATTGCAGGTTGAGTGGTCTTTCTCCATTCGCTGGTGACAATGACATTGAAACCCTGAAGAATGTGAAAGCTTGTGACTGGGATTTTGATGAAGAAGCATTTTCCAATGTTTCGGAAGAAGGAAGGGACTTCATTAAGCGACTACTTGTTAAAAATAAAGAGTGAGAGCTAAAAAAATTTGAGAATAGAATATGTTTCATATATATACACAAACACACACACACACACACACACACATAAACACACACTTCAAATTAATTTTAAAAATTAGCTTCAAGAACCAAGTTAAGGTTTGGTGTATTTCAATAGTTAACAGATATGGCTTTTGTAAACTTTACTTGGTTTTGCAATGTATTTATGAAAAGGTACTAAAATATTTATTCAATGAACTCCGGAGAACCTGATGATTGCATAACACACCCAAAGTTTAGATAAATACATTAATCTTCTCAACATGTAGATTTTAAATTTAATACTGCAATTATAACTTGATATAAAACTATTGGCAATCATATTTAATACTTTTTTAAATTATGCTTGCCAATCAATAGTAGAAAATTGCAACTCTTTTGGAAATGCATGTATGTGAAATTCATAAATCAAATGTATGGTACATTTTGAAAAGATTGTGAAGGGTTCCTTTATGTTTGTATTCAGAAAACGTATGACGGCTCATGAATGTCTACTGCACTCATGGCTGATGGGTGATCATAAGGATCGAACTCAACCAATAAGTGCTTCACGCTATACCAACATCAGAAATAAAATTCGAGCCAAATATTCTGATTGGGATTCATTTGTTCTACCCATTGGACGATTGGCAGAATACAGTTCTCTTCGTAAGCTTATGGTTGAAAAATATCGCATTTACGACAGCTATTTCGGTAAGTGTGTACTATGTGATTACACTGTTTATTGTTTAAAAAATTTACCTATTTAATTATATGAGTAAATATGTATTTTAGTATTATGAAAACATATATTTAAGTTCCATACATTTATAAAATAAATATTTTGGGAGTTTGTTGTGGAACTAATATTTCTGCGGAAACCCAGGATGAGTAAGTAGTAATATGGTGTGGGGTGTACAATAAATATATTGCTGTCACATTGTTTCACCACTTTTGTTAATTTTTGCTAAATACTCAAAATGGTCTTGAAATAGTCTGTAAATTAGAAAAATTAATAGCTTTGTTTAAAACCTTTTTCTTGGTATGCCATAAAATATATTTAATCTACAATTCGAGTTTATACAACGTTATTTGAAATAGTTTGGATTTTGGAAAATAGCAGCTATAAAAGAGTGATAAAATTTCTAAAATGCTTAACTCCCTCTGATTATTTTTTGGAATGAATTAAGAATACGCTAGATTCATAACTCATAAGGTATCATCTATCAACATTAAAATTCTTAAAAAGAAAGGGAAAAGCTACTTAATTAAATCCATGTATATAAACAACCTTCATTATTAGTTATTATAAATGCTAGGAGATTTATTCCTTATAAAGATAACTTAAAATTAAAATATTACTTTATTGTTCTTTATATTACTAAATGAAAATATAATTTACTATGTTACAATAAGTTATATATTTTTTTAGATCGCAGGCAAGCTGCCCCAAGATTTGTAATCAAACCATCCAGTGCCTTCGCTTATGAGGGTCAAAGTGCCAAGTTCTACTGCCGTGTAATAGCCATAGCTACACCCACACTAACATGGTTCCATAACAATGTTGAACTCAGGCAAAGCGTAAAATTCATGAAACGCTATGCTGGTGATGATTATACATTCATCATTAACAGGGTCAAACTGGAAGATAGAGGAGAGTACATTATTCGAGCTGAAAATCACTATGGATTTAGAGAAGAAGTTGTATTTCTAAATGTACAACGTAAGTAAAATTTAATGATGAATATATTCCATCCTTATCCCATTTTGAAAATTAAATAAGTTGTTGAAAAGAAGGGTTTTATTTAATGCATAAACAATATATAATCTTTTTAACATTGAAAACTCTATAGATTAAGATAAAAAATACTATTCAACAAACAATAGTAGTAAAATTAAGTTTAGGAAGTGATATGATGTTTCACTTCTATAATGTGATTTGTAAAAAACCTAAAAACCTATCACTATATGATTTGGTCTGCAACCAATTATTTGTAATAGCTGTATTGCTAATTTTATCCAGTACACCTCATTACACCCTATTTCCTTCAGGTCAATTCTAATGATATCCTCCCATTTGCACTTAAATCATCCCATTGGGTTTATTAGTCAATACCCTGAACATGGTTCTAAATTCTTTCATTCACGCTTCATGTCCTACACACTGTAATCTTTTAGATTTGACTACTCACACAATGTCTTGTGATGAGTACAGGATATTTAACTCATCATTATGTAACCTCCTCCACCTCCATTGTTTTCATTCCATTCACTTATTGTACACAGTAACACTTACCTACCCTAGTAAATGTATATTGCATAGATAAGAGATAGATGCAATAAGGATATATATATATATATATATTTTTTTTGTTTATCATTATGGCTCTTAGTCTTATAAGTATCAAACACCTTATCTCAGTAAGTAGTGTGTCTGTCTACTGAGCTAAAAGTCCCAGGTTTGATTCCCAGCATGGACGAAAAATTTATCATTGGAGAAATGTGGGTTTATCCTTTCACAGTGATGAATTAACGGCCGGGGACTGGATATTGTGCATGTCCTAGTATTAAGTTAGATTATAAGGCATATGAAGCTATGACAGGCCTACCAAGATGGTAGTGGAAATTTTATGTCTTGAATAAAAAACTGACCCAGGCCACAGGCTGGAAACAGTAATAGATGTAAAGTAATGTAAAGTCTCATAAGTCTTCACTGACACTGCGCTCCTGATAGTGTAATCTGTCAAAGTAAGCCTTAGACTTTTTACATAAATTGAATGTACATTCCAGTAAATGCGATTTTACAAAAATGTAATAAAAACATATACATTCATAATAAAACCTATTCAATTGTGTGTAAATTCTGTTTGCTTGTTTGTAAGTATTTACTAATCTATTTGTTAATATGTTGTAACAGCTGTTCCCAAGACGATACCTCAATACAAACCTGAAGTTCAACCACTCCGTAGACGTGAACCTCTTTCATACAACATGTGGCAAGAAGAGAAGGAAAGCGCTCCTTGTTTCACGTTTCTTCTGCGTCCTCGTGTCATGCAATATCGACAGACATGCAAGCTACTATGTTGCCTGAGTGGCAAGCCAGCTCCCACAGTAAGCATAATATAACAATTTAAAACTACAATATAAATTAAGAGTTATGTAAGTGTTTTAACAATATACACATATATCACTAAGTATATTACACTTATAGAATGACTACACAGAATTAAAAATATTGATAGATAGATTAGTCATAAATTCTTCAAAAAGGTGTCAGGTATAATCATTAAAATTTAGATTTTTTATCTTAGCTTATAAGTTAATTTGACTAGTCACTAATAACCTTTGTGTGAATGCGCTTTTAAATCGAATAATGGTATTAATAATAATATCAAAATTTATATGTTACTGCAACTCTGACACAAAAGTAGAAATATGTTATTAATTTAAGTCTTAGTACTAACAAAAATTTGTAATTTTAAGTGAAACATTCATATCATCAAAATCTAAGATAAATTATTATGCACTTTTTCTAATTGTTTAATCTAAATTATTTTCTCAACTATTATATACGGTACTTAATATGCCCCTTCTAAACTGGCTGATTATATCAGCATAGTGAGCACATGGCTTATAAACTAACTTAATTTTGAAATTACACAATTCTCAGGGCTCCGGCCAACAACTCATCACTGTAAAAAGAGAAACACACATGTCAGCAATGTTAAATTTTCTGCCATTCTTTTGTATTCCTATTTTCTCTGACATTGATCTTGGGGAAAATTATTAATATAAAAGTCTATTATTGAGACTGTTGGCGCCCCCGTACCCCTTGTCCCCTTATTTTGTGCTCTGCTTTTGTCATCTATTATTAAGATATTTAGGTTAAGCTAGGTTGGTAACATGTGAACTGGTGCAATGTTTTTTTTTAGTCAGCGTCGATAATTTCTCTCGTAACCGGCACATTCCAACATGGCATCTACAAACACGTGAATACGAAGTGAACCAACTCGGTAGCATGGCCTAGTTATCCCAAGCGATTGAGGTTATTTTTCGAAGCAAACGGTGTTACTGATAATATTGTTATATGTGCCACATTCTAGACAACATTCAGCACAGAAACATACTATGATTTGGCAAAACATCTAATGTTTTCCAAGGAAGTGGACGAGGAAGAATTTTAATAACTGCTGGAAACAGTTGTACCATTTGGTTTGTAGGGTGTGAGACAGACAACTTGGTTAAGCAAACTTTAGTAGCGCGGGATGGTAGCGCTCTGGGTGATGCAATAAACAGTGTGCAAGGCAGAAGCATCAAAACGAAACATAATGACCCTAGAAGGGTAAGAGATCATATGTGTGTTAACAAAGTAAGTAATCAAAGCTGACATCAGGGATATGAATCAATAATAAACCAAGGAACACTCCACAATAACTGTGATCACGGTCACCATTATTGTAGGCCTAGTAATGAGACCAAAATTAGTGCATGCAAGCAGGATTACCAACATGCCAAGAGACTGCAAGATGGAGATAGCTTCACTCTTTGGCAGGTTATGGGGTTGAAAAGGGCATGTGGACCAAGCATATATAAAAGGGGTTAAACAAAATCCTTAAAACATAATGGGGACAAGGTTTAATCAAAATACAGAGGTATTGTCAACACACACATTAAGTAGGCCTGACCAAGAACCAAGCCCGAATTTGTTTATGCTTGAGGTATTCCCACCCAATACTAAACTGGAATTGCCAGCTAATCAAGTCCTAAAGTTGTAGATACCATCACTACACCTCAAGCCACCGATAAATAGTGTAATAAAAGTGAACATGACTCCTATACATTTGAAGTGGACAGTGGAACAGCAATCACCAAAATGAGTGCACACACACTTTGAACTATGGCCAGAAGAACGCCTACTCCAGCAGTAGCCATTGAATCTTAAAACATAGGCTTCCATTGGGGTACTTTATGTAAAAGGCTCCCGAGAAGTTGAAGTTTTTATCATGGCTAAAGACTGAGCTTGTTTGTCTGGAATTGCTTTTCCCAGTTGGGGTTGGAAATTACAGGAATCCACTCACTTCAATACTCGTTCAGCATTAGTGGTTTGGAGAAAAAATACCCAGAGCTGGTTGGGGAAAAGTTCGGAAATTACAGAGGACCAGAAATCAGCCAGGACCTAGACAGTTCAGTGACCCCAAAATTTCTGAAAAGCTGCCCTGTACCGTTAGCGCTGCGCAAAGTATATGATGAGTTGAAAAGATTGGAGAAGCCACACTTTCTAGAGCCGGTCACCTTTTTTAAATGAGCAACCCCAGTGGTTGTCATAATAAACAGAGATGGCAACCTCAGACTCTGTGGTGACTCCAAGACTTAACGTTAATACTGTGATCCATCTGGATAAGTATTCATTGCAAACAATCAATGGCACATTTGTGAGTCTCTTTCAGGGGCAATCTTGTCCAAACTAGACCTAGACCAAAAGGGTTGATTTCATAGCTACAAACATTCCAACCATAAACACATACCACAGCCTTTACAAGGTTCATCGGCTGCCCTTCGTGATGAATGCAGTCCCAGTAATCTTTCACTTGTTAATGGAGGGACAACTGGCATGTATTCCAGTAGTAGTCATTCTTTTGGACAATATACTCTTTGCAGGCAAACACCAAAACAAGTACGATTAACGCCTACATCAAGTGTTACATCAGTTAAAATGTTTAGGTTCTGGATGGAAACCACAAGAATAAACCCTCAAACAACAAAAGTCAAAGCAATTTGTGGATTCCCGTCTCCTCGAAACAAAGAGGAGCTTCAAGCATTTCAAGGACTCATTACCGTCTATGAACGGTTCATACCAAATAAGACTTTTATATTGCAGCCATTCACTGCTGGACAAACAGACCCATTGGTAGTGGACAGAAAAACAAGGATGCTCTCCAGGCAGTGAATGACCTGACGAGCAACAAGGTACTAGCCCACTACGATCTCAATCGACAATATAGTGCCATGTGATGCATCCCCATAAAGAGAAGGGGGGGTATTGACCCAGAGAATGAGAATGTTAGGTATTTCTCAACCAAATTTGCTCGCTCCATCAGTGCTGTTGCAGAGGATACTCTTTTAAGCTACAACACCGTCCTGACAAGGAGAATGGCAACGCTGACTATTTAAGCCACTTACCGCTGCCCTCTCTGGGAATGGAATGACCCAATCCAGCCGATATATTTTTGTTTCAAGTTGAATTACAAACACTGATATAAGCAGAGGAGGTTTTGAGCAGACCAAAAAGGACAAGGTGCTTAAGAAGTTTATTTGTTGGATACTGCATAGATGGCCCACACAAACAGAACCTAAGTATGCATGGTATCACAATTGCTGCAGCGAACTATAGATGTTGAAAGGCTACCCTATTAATGGAACAGGGTGGTGATCCCAGCCGTACTTAGAGTTAGAGGGTTGGAAATGCGGCTTTCCACACCTTGGCATTGTTCAGACTAATGTAGTGGCCCACGGTTATGTTTGGTGGCCACATTTAGACGATGACAATGTAACAACAATGAAGTCATACTGAGCATGTCAATAGGTTCAGACAGCTCCACCAAAGGCATCTCCTCAGGCCTGGGCAACGCCCACCAGCCAATGGTCTAGAATACATATAGACGTTACAGATTATTTTCAAGGTAACTCAATTTGCATAGCAATAAATGCTTACTGTAAATGGATTGAGGTAAAAATGGTTGCATTTACATTATTTGCGACGATTGCCTTTACATTATTTGCAACGATACATCACCTTAAAAATATGTTTTGCGACTCATATGATTGCAGATATAGTGGTTTCCGCTAACAGACCCCAATTAAAATCTGAAGAGTTCCTCAGGTCCTTGGAAGGAAATGGAGTAAAACATATCACAAACGCTCCTTTCCACCCAGCCTCAAATGGGCTATCTGAGAAGATTGTTCAAGCATATGTTACAAAAATACACTGAAGGGGACTGGTTTACCAGAATGCCAAGAGCTCTGTTTGCTATGAGGATGGCACTTAATATCTCTACTGGGCAAACAACCAAAACAAGAATGCTAGTTGGAAATATTGGTGATGTTCCCTACAGCCCGAAGCTATGATATAGGGAATGCAGTGCATTTTAGGGAGTATAGCGTACAATATTCAAAGTGGTCAGCAGGAGTCATCAGCAAGATTCTAGGGACGTGGATATATGAGGCGCAATCGGAGGATGGTCGAACACTGCCCCGTCACATTGACCAACTTCGAGAACTTACTTTGGTCTAGTGAGATCGTCCACTACAGAATAAACGATCACCAAAACAACAGGTAGTAGGGAGCTGGGGCCTCCCATAATACCTATGCTTCAATGAGGTTTCGTGACATGCTTAAGATCACAAGACACCCAGTAGCCACCAATAGTACCTGACGCCGAAGGACTTCAGCAAGCAGCACCAGCGGCCATAGACGTGGAAACTATGGGGAATGAAAACAATGACAACACCAGGAGCCAAAGAGAAACACATGGATACCAGCAGGCCAATAGACAACCACAGCTACCATTATGGCTGAGAGAAAATTTTGTTTTAGCTAGTGGCGTGGGGGGAGGGGGAGATAGTGGAAATTTGTTGCCACTTAACAGTTAATGTAAATAGTGGAAACTTCAACTTGTAGTGTAGATATTATCTATTAGCTATGACTATGTAGCTAAAGAATTAACTTTTTGTAATTTGTTCAAGGGGGATGTGATATAATGTATGGTTAAGGTATTTGGGTCAGGTTAGGTGGGCAACTTGTGAACTGGTACGATGTTTATTGTTTAGTCAGCGCCAACCAGCAATTTCGTTCATGGCACATTCTAACGGGGTAGCCACAAGTTTGCAACTACAAGGTGAACAATTCTACCGAGTAACATTCCTCGTGTTACAATGTGTAGTACGGTCTTAACAAATACATACTAATGGCCTTTCATCCTATTGGCTTCTTTCTTGATATGTCTGGCCTATTTCCTTATATGTAGCCAAATTTGTACTAATACTCTTATTGTATTTCATAGAAATAATAGATGTATTTTGTAAACATAAAAACTTGGTTAAATTCACTCTTAACATAAAATCTAATTTTTTGAATTTTTCAAAATTCCAGTTCACAGTAACATAATATTTATTGTTTCCATCCATGCTTAGTGGTTTATAAAATGCTATTTAGTTTAGTTTATTAAATATAACTGTATTGGGCACCAAGGCCATATTTAGGGTATGCAACACCCCTATGCGGTCATTTATTTTACCCACCCTCCCTGCCCTATTCAAACATCAACATCACTTCTCACCTAATTACAGCATTGGCTCGAAGATATTATATGGTTGGGAAATTTATACATATTGCCAATTTATTTTTATTTTTTTTAAATATTGTAACACAATTGAATAAACCATAAAAACATAGAAATTTACAAGTCCATGCAAATAATCTGTGAAAAAATATTCTTGTGCAACAAGTGTTTGGATATTCATACTAAAATCTGAGTAAACACAAGATCACTGCTTAAATATTTCAAAAAAATTGAGACTTAAAAAATACGGTTTGTATATAACATACAAAAATAAACTAAATGAGCACTATGGACAAGTAAATAAAGCATGCTGCAGAACAATCCAACACAACCTTCCAGGGGGAAAACAGTTAACTTACCAGATTAAAACATATGCAGCGTTTCAGTCAATTTGAAGGTAGCTGTGCTGCCATCTTTCGTAAACATGAAAGAGTTGTTCTTTAATAAAGAAAGATGAGAGGGGGCTAACAAATCACTATTTTTTTATACTTCAGACAAAATGCTATAAATTTGTTTACTGGTTGCATTCAATTTTGCTATCCTAAATAATTTTGCCGCCCCCCTAAACTTTTCTTCCCTGTGCAAAATTGCACATGTTGCACGAGCCCAAATACGGTCCTCTTGCGCGATACCTTAAGTGGATCTATTTTTCATACATTTATGTTTCAAATATCTATTGATAATATGTTCAAGTCAGGTTTGTACTACCTTTTTGAAATCCAGTCATAAATTTGTTTCTTATTATTGTTGCCACTAAACTAAAGATTTATATTATAACTTATGACACCCATGGGGCATGTTTTCATTAATGATTATTTTGTATTAAAAATAATTTTTAACCTTGAGAATATATAATAATCTTATTTCACTTGTGGTACATAATTACTATAATGTTATAGCAATTTATATGTGTAATTTATCTCAAATAAAAAATGGGTCTGTGACTAACTGTCTTGAAAAATTTTGTGTTAAGAAAAATCAGTTTAATTTTAATTTCAATCTATCACTTTGTTTATTATTTCAATAGGTGAAATGGTTCAAAAATCAACGAGAACTGACAAAGTATGAATACAATATGACCCATGCTGATGGAGTTGTCACGATGGAGATTGTGGACTGTAAACCCGAAGACTCTGGGAAGTATCGATGTGTGGCCACAAATATTCATGGATCAGATGAAACCAGTGCTGTAGTCATTGTTGAAGGTAAGCTACAGGTCTCTAATTAAATTTATAATCAAATAAGGTATTGATTATTTATTATTTATTGATTTTAAACCATTAGTTTTAATAAGTATTCTGTTTTCTTGGCACCTTTATCAATTAATATTTACTGCTGAAATAGCTTTACTTTTAAACTTTCTCACAGTGTACGATTTTTTTTAATGAAATATAAAAATTATATATTTAAAGCCTAACCATTTTAACAAAACAGTTATCCTATTTACTTTCAGTTCAACCACTATATATATATACACACACACATACATACACACACACACACACATTTATACATGGTATTCAAAGTCCATCCACTCTAAGAGTGGTGGTAACTGATAGTGAGAAAGATTTTAACCCCAAACATTGGTTGAAAATCCCTAATGTTAACCTATGTGGGAATAATTTTTCTTTGTTATACTAAATACTATAAACCCTTCTAATAAGAGTATAATATTGTAATAATAATAGTATAATGGTATAATTGGCTTTTTCGTTAAAAATCATTGAAAGAAAATATATATATATATATTTGAGGTTGTGGACACAAGAGATATTATAGTTTATAAAATAATTGATTGAAAGGTATTATATTCATACTTGTATTTACTTAAAGCTGGCCACCAAAATAAATAAATGTTTTTTATTACTTAGAGCTATGCAAAATATTTGTTTCAAAATAAAACGTTTTTATTTTGTAAACATAATACAACTGAAAATGGCTTGTATGACATAACCCCAAACAGCCTTTATTTCACCTGGCCTGGTTACATGTAAAATAAATCCAAATAGTTATTTCCATAAGTTACTATTTCAATAGTGTAAAAACGCTTAAAATACAGAAATAATTAAAAATAAATGTCATGTTGTGAAAGTTTTAACTGCCAAGAGTGACAGCAGCTCATCATATGGGCTCTTGGATCATACAGTTTGGATACATAAGATCAGATTTGTTAACTCTTGCTAGCAATTACTTACCTACACTCTTACTGTAGATGAGTTGTATCATATATTTATACATATTACTTATATTTATTTGTTTAAAAAATGTAATATGCAAAGCATTTCACTCTAAAAATATATTTTATGTATATTATATAAATATTTCATATATTTTTTAAAAATATTATTTTCTTGGTTGTTATTGTTGTAACTCATCTAAACATTTCAAAAAATATTTGATATTTTTTACATTTTACAAGGGTTTTAGGAATATCTACAGTTTTTAATGTACACTATTTTCTGTAACTTTTAATACCCATAGTTATAAATGTTATTTTAACACTTGTGATATATGCCGAATATTGTATATGTAAAATTACTCTAACCTTGATGAGTGATAAATATTCATAATTCGTTAAAAGTGTTTTAGTTTCAACAATTTTATGTAAAATAATTCTTGACTTTATAATCTATGCTTTCATAGATATATGAGTATATTTACCTGTCGGTAGATCTTCTCTGATTTCTTGAATAGTCCTGCTTACTAGACTTTTCTGTTAGATGCAAGTATCTTACATTCTCTACATGCTACATAATACTTTCTTAAATACTTGTATATTTATATCCTCAAATAAACATGATAGTATTGTATGAATTAAAGATAAAAACACTGATGCATATCTACAATTACTTATTTACTTTGATTCCACATGGCATCTTCATCAAGAATTAGAGGACTGACAGGAAGCTTGCTTAGTGTATTCTATCATTTTTATTTCAGGACATATTGTTAATGTACTTCAAGCACTTTATTTCATACATAATACTTTAACCTCTACATTTTCCTATTTAGATACACCACCATTTTAATACCAAGCTGCTAGAATATAATGCCATGTTCTTATTATTTATATTTTTTATTCATAGGCTTTGGAGCTACTCCTGAGCAAGCTGATTTAGCTAATAAGTTGATGCATTCTGGAGGTAACCCTCTGTCTTCTTTTTATTTGTCTCTTTTCATTTTCAAATCTAACTTTATTCTTCAATTTCATTACTGTTTCTGTGCTGCATATAAATAACATGCACTACAACAGTGCAGACAATGAAATTTTGTAATATGCATGTTTTAACAACATAACTAATAATTATATGTTATTATTTAATAGTAAGGCTTTGTGGAAAATAATGATATCACTAATAAAGTGAATTTCCATTCTAAAAAATTAGTAGATAATTCCTTTTTTTATTATTTTTTGGCTAACTTTTTTGTTTTAGACTTCGGGTAGTAAATTCTCTTATAAAAATAATTAATATTCATTATTGATGATGCCTTTAACAGTTAATCACAATTTTTATTATTATTAATTATAAATAACTAAATATTTCAGCTAATTCTAACCAATTAAATTGTAATTGATTACTTTAAAAGTGTTATTTTGCAACAATACTAGTGGTTACATAAGTCATTATTCTCACAAATTGTATTGCTAGTGCTGATGAGGTCATAGTTTGAATCTCGACCAGGTGTATTGTGGGTTTGTTGTGGTTTTCATGTCTCCTTCTCCTTTACATGATTATGTGAGTAAAATCCTTCTAAAACAACCATTCTCACTCCTAATACTTTGTTAGTTAAATAACCCATGTGTTGAAACATCTAAACTAAAATATGTAAAGTTTGCATCAACCCATGAGTGATTGTGTAATTAATTATCGATGAATGGTGATTATTTTTTAAGTGTAGACACTAATAAACTCATTGAAGCTAAAACCAATTTCTCACTTGCCTACTTAAATTCACTGCTCAGCACATTTTCAAATAACTTTTACTTACCCAACTTAGCTTTACAATCCTTGCATAACCATTGTTCTCTATACGAGTATGTAGTCAATAAAAACTATATTATAATCAAACAATATTACTATTTAAACAGTTTAAGATTCTAAATAATAAAATAATGTATATGTTCTTTAATAATTATTTTTATTTTGTATTTGGTTCATTGCAATTATTTTGGATGAAGCATATTATTTGCAGGATTACCAGTCCAGTGCGTCTCTAATAACATAGCCATTTTATACTCAAATATTAAGTTATTAAATTATGTAAATCATGGAAAGAATATATTGTGAATATAATTTCAGTAGTTAGAAATTAACACTTATTGCATATTTAGTGTGAATGCTTTACAAATTAAAATGTTGGTAAAAGTTTTAGTATACGGTTTATGTTGTTGTTTTTTTAATCCCTACACATTATAGCTATTATTCCTACTTACCCCTACATCCTGTCCATCTTAAACTTAATAATTATTGCTATAAATAATGAACACATATAAAGATATTTGGTTTAGCAAGACGATATTTTGGGTGTAACCCGACCGGGTAGTAAAACACATTGTTAAAAAAAATACCGAGTTTCAATAACTTTAGATGATAATATATAATATTTAAAGTGTTGAGTACACTCAATTTTAATTCAAACTTCTCGATAATGATTTTGTAGAGTATTATTAGATTTATTAAAATACAAATTTCTGAGTCAAAATTAGCCCTTTACACAATTGAGAATAATAATTTGTTGCCTAACATAGATATGTTAAAATAATAATCATTATTATTAAAATGTAATTTTAGCAAGCTATGTAGCTTGTTGCTTGGAAAAAATGATTTTGCCACAAAAAGTTAATTGGTAAATTCATAAACTATATTTTAGTTAATGAATGACTCTTTGAATATATTTGATGATTATCTAGAAGTCTGAAGATTTGTATCTAACATTAGTTTGTGATATTTAGTTTCAAACCATTTAGTTTTTTGAAGTTTTAAAAATCTATTTTATGATCTCTTTGAAAACTTAGATTATAAAACATTAAAACACACATGGTTGATACACATGACTTACAGAAGTGACCGGCACACATGATTGATACATGTGACTGACACACATGACTCACACCCATGATTGAGAACCATGATACACATGACTAATAGATTTAACCAAAAATCTATGTTTGCTGTTATATAATGAATTGGTGCCTAATGGCCTGGAAATGTATAATAAGACAGTGTAGAAACACTGTGCAATGATGTAAAGTAATTGATAGTGATGGAAGCCAACCCGAAAGGATGGTTAGGTTAGGCCTAGATAGAAAAAAAAAATTTCTCTCTTCAATTATTCTCTTCTTTTCTTCATAAACTATTACACTATTACACCTCACCCTTCTACACTTACATTATTATTATTATTAGCACCGCGTCTTACTACCCGTTCGGGTTATACGCACTTACGCTAATGTGTAATGGTAGGGTGAT
>CABEEJ010009260.1:0-19514 GCA_901482245.1 Timema douglasi
CTCCACTTCAGACAGTAGTTCTGTTATAAAACCTCAGTACACCTTACTGGGATTCAAACTATGACCTCCCCGTTTCCGGTATTCCAATATATTGCGAGAAGGATGCCTTAGCCTGCGTGTCTGTTGGTGCGGGTGGATACAAAATTAATTCTTACCGGAAGTATCTAAATTTGTTGACATAGAGGCTAAAGGCGGGCTCCCACGAGACCGTGTTTTTGTTGACCAGTAGTAGTCGTGGACCAGCCCAGCCCAACACACGACCAGTACCCCCACGACTGGTGGATTCATGACTATTAGTTCCCACACGACTAATGTGGTCGTGAGTTGTACACACCACTTCGTGGGAACCCGCCTTAAATGTCTTTCGACAAAAACATACCATAGAAGTCGAGCATGTTTGTGTTGGTGTTGTTTGATCTTTTCTTTTAAGAAGCAACAAGGACCGGAAGTATGTAAATTATTGAAGAAAGCAGGAGGGCCGATGACCGCAACATGAAAAGGACAGAAGCGCTGTGATGTGTAGAGAAACTGCGGCAAAACATGCAGGTGTGGTGTGTCAGGGGAAAGAAACGAGAGAAGACCAGTACAGGTCGTGAGTGAGAGTAGTGTTTGGTTTCATCTGCCACCTGTTGTGTGATCGGGGCATGCTGGGATATCCTTCCATGGGCGGGAGGGGAGAAATTTTATCTAGCGACTATAGTCGCATCGCCATTCGAAGAACTTTATCGGGGGGTTTAAATAAAGTTCAACAGAGTTATTCGCTGTTGAGTAAAACTTCTAAGTGATTCATTTCCCTAAAATGAGCAGTTCATTTATTCGCTAACTACAGCTTGTAGTTCAGTGGTTCGCAAACTAAATCTTGCAGTTCGTTCATTCATTTGTTTATGACCTGCACCCTTGCCGGTGATATGATGGGACATTCATACTTATTGCTTTGAACTGAGGGTAATTGGAGAGAGCAGGCATGGATTTAAAAAGTGAAAAGTCCAGCAATGGTTTTTATTTCAACCCACACAAGCCTGTCACCTCTTGTTCACTTTAAACTAATTTTATTCCTTCTAGAAGCTGAAATAGTTCAAAAAGTTCAGTTGCAAGTATCGTTTAATTTGATCTATTCATTCATGAACTACACTTATCTACTAAAAAGTACCATTGTAGTCAACATTGAGAGAAGGTTTCTTTGAACTCCTAGCAGTTAAAATTGACACTATTTGTCCATTGGTATATGACCATAAGCTATTAAATTAGATGTATAGTGAAGTTTTTAACTTACCGGAATATAGTTTTGAGTGTATTATAAAGACATTTTCTACTATAGAATGTTGTTGTTATCCGTTCATTCACAACTACTTTCATTTATGTCCGCTTGAGGAGCCACTCTCCTTTTTAAATAAACTATAAAAATAACAAGTGAACCTTTTAGACACTTTAGCTTAGTCGTACCCCCAGATGTAATTTATCTTTCACTTTGTACCCCCAAAATCAAATTAGCCAACCTGATAAGAATCGCATATAGGAGAGAGAAAAGGGAAAAAATAGAGTAAAAGAGGGAGAAAGTGAAAAATATAGAAATAAAGAGAAAGAGAGAGAAAGATTGGCTCTCCCAGGCAGCATGTCCTTGCGTCCGTGTCTCTCGTGGCTAACCCTTGGACCTGATTATTCAGTATTCATCATGCCATAATATATTTTTAATTTTATTTACCCTCTAAGATGTCTTGGCGTACCCCAGGTTGAATATAGATGGTCTATTGAACTTGGATCCAGATGTAGATGGGCATTTTTTTTTTGACCCTACAGTGGGTGTACCCCACAGTGAACGGATGTCGTACGCACATTATTGGCACGAGCTGGTAAGAGCGGCGGCATCTTTGAAACAATACAGAAGTGATGTCTTAATCTGTGTGTTGTTTGTGTACATAAGCGTGCATGTCAGTGTCAAAGCTACAGTAGCCCCGTGGCTTCTTTGGTGCTGATTGACAGCTCACAGCTGACTTCTGACAGACAGAATTTAGGTATTTAACTAAATGTTGACTGTCCGAAGTGACAGCTGCTAAACACGTGTTTTTTCAGATCATATGGTTCGGCGTAGGGATACATAGTTTGGTCTGGTAACTTTTTAAATCTGTCAGCTGTGAGCTGTCAGTCAGCACCAAAGAAGCCATAGGGCTATGTTAGCTTTGACCAAACTTCACAAGTAGCAAAAAAAAATAATATATATATCGCTTGGATTCGATAAATAACCAACAACAAAGAAATGAGTATTTGTCGAGTTTTAATTATCTTGCATCGTTATTTAAAATAATTGGTATCTTCTTCATAGTTATCGATCCTGGCATCTGTAGCAATTTTCTAGTCTTTCCGGTCCTCAGCTTTTATTCTACATCCGATTTTGACCAAGGAGGTGCCGAGCTTGAAACCAGCAAGGATATAATTTTTTACGATTTATTTTATTGGCGGTACTAAAGGTTATTTTCTGGACCGACCGATTATACCCACACAATAATTACAAACTAACACAACATCCACTCCCACGGTCTTAAAACTTATTCAATATGAAAGGGGAAGCCCCAATTTCACTAGTAAATACATTTTAAGGCTATTCTGGGAATCGAACTCGTGACTCTTAACTCACCACATTGGCTAGGCGTGCTACCGATATAGATAAGTTGTAAGGCTTTTGAACTTTTTCTATTCAAAATGTATATGAGCTGCCCTTCTCAACCGCTTACACACGGCTGAAAAGGGGAAGGGGGGCTCTAAGAGAAAGCCTTAAAAAAAAAAAAAAATACAAACTTTGCGGTCAATATTNAAAAAAAATACAAACTTTGCGGTCAATATTGATAACATTTTTTTCGAAATTACAAGTGTTATCTAATAGGTTTTGATAGTACCTATCAAAAGTAACAGCTCCATATAACATGACTTGACGTATGACTACAGTAAATCTTAAACTTCGTATGCAAATTGGACTGTAAACCGACGGCTACCTTCTCACTTATACCACTGACTGGCACAACGATTGAGGGGGAAGGATGGATAGACAGATAGCAAGCACGAATGTTGGGTTGGTTAGGCGTTGTAACACGCCTGTGTCTACTTGAATGAAGACTTCTATTGTTTAAGAATAATGCCGATCCGTTTTTTTTTTTGTTCTCCCTTCCCAGTAAGGGAATTCCCACATTTGTCGCGATGACTCACTCACTCACTCTAAAAGAACCGTGAAGTGTGAAACTCCCGCGCCAGGCGAGATCAAGTCAACGCCCCAGCAACCAACAACTGTGAGGTATCAGGGCAACAAAAGAGAGAAGAGCAGCCACTCGCGCGTATGGTAGAGGTGAGAATTGGACGGGAACTAAACGGATCGCTCTGTTGTTGTCTTTGCCTGTTGGTACATGCGATACGGCTCAGGAGGGAGAATTTAGGGATGAGATATCGAAAGATTATTATTATTAGCACCGCGTCTTACTACCCATTCGGGCTATACGCACTTACGCCAATGTGTAATGGTAGGATGATTGTGAGATGAAATGGAGGACCTACACTTTAACGTGGAATCCGAACCACGGTGGAGACCTGGCATTCCTCACATTCACACGATGTCTTGTCAGAGGTGAAGGAAGGGTTTGGTAAATCAGATAAATCTTTGCCGGGACCGAGGATTGAACCCCGGACGCCAGCATATAGGTTTGACATCATACCCCTAGACCACCAGGTCACCTAAGAAACTTTAAATCGTTAATAAAAATTAGTTCTCAAATGTATTCCTAAAAAAATAACCAATGGTGTTTTTAGGGTATATGTTAAATATATTAATGAAAGTCTATTAATAAATAAAAAAGGCTAGTGAATTAATTAAGAGCGTGCACAATATGCCAATCAACTTTGTGATACAGTCGGTTAGAAATCGTAGATTTACAGGAACACTATTACACGTTGATTATTAATTTTCTGATTAAACAGTAATGGAGCTAAAGAGTTAATAGCAGTTCTTAATACTGAAAATTGTTGAAATATTACATTATATTCGGATGAAAAGTGCATTTTCAATGCAGTTTTTGACCGTTTTAAAATGGCTTCACAGCTAAGCACTGTGCACAAATCTTTATTGTTATAATAGGGACATACTGTATTTATTAACAAGAAACTTTGTCGCTCTGTCCCCCATCGTGACCGCGGAAAAACTCGTGTAATCATTCAAATACGAATGTACTGCACACATTTATGGTATGTCGTAGCTCGTAGGTCTGTCTGTCTTTTCCCTTTTACTCCCATATTTCGCGCGAGCCGGGATCTGAGTTGAGCCTGCTACGATGAACGCTCCTAAATTGTGTTTTGTTTCTTCATTTCCCGTGCCTCCGAGTGTACTCAATAACATCGTTGTTCAGAGGCGGATGTGTCTGCTATCAAGTGATATTGTTGTGAGGTATCGCCTTTACTTCCGGCCACGCCGAGCAATCCGTTTCTATAACGACTTGTCGTTATTACAATATGATACGTACCCCCTCATCACTCCTTCCCACAAGGAGGTTCTACTCGTTTCACATTCCTTTCTGAAATATTCTGCTCCCTATCAAAACCACAAAGATTTTTTTTTACTAGTTTTATCACAGGAACTCGAAAACTGACACGCCATTATTATTCATCACGTGCCAGTTTTGGAACTGTAGGACTTCTTATTTAACGACATTGTTTACTCTCCGATTTTCATAAGAAGAACCTTTACCGACTGCTAGAAAAGTTACTAGAGCTACAGTAGCACCATTACTTCTTTGGTGCTGACTAACAGCTCACAGCTGAGAGCTGATTACTTTGAAAAGTTACCAGACCAAATTATGTATCCCTACGCCGAACCATATTATCTGCAAAAACATGTGTTTAGCAGCTGTCACTTCTAGGTATATACCTAAATGTTGACTGTCAGAAGTCAGCTGTGAGCTGTCAGTACCAAAGAAGCCACGGGGCTACTGCATTTTCACGTATCCAAACGTCTGATCATATTATCTGAAACTGTTAACCTTACTTCTGTTAGATATTATTAACTCCTATGAAATAGCACTAATAAAATAAAAATAGGTTTTTAGTTTCTAAAAGACCCGTCCTATGAAAATTGGACTGTAGGCCTACCTGTGACGTAGCGGCAAGTTAAGATCATGATTTCCCATGCTAACAACGTATTTAGGTGTTCATTCGGCGTGTTTTTAAGATACTGGGTGCGCCACTGGCTGGTGTAATTATTTTGAAAAATATATGATATTTTTCTTTGATTCTTAGCATATTTCTTGTGACTAAACAAGGGGAATACAAATACTGCTGATGATGAGATCATGGCTATAATTCCGGTCGTATATAATGAGGTTTTTTTCCTAAACGTTTTCTCACTTTTCTTCCACGCAATCGTGGGTACATTTCCTCTAAATTCAACTTTCCTCATCTCCAACCTCGTAGTGTGACAATGCGAATAACCTAAACGGTCAGTAAGACACGATGCACAAAACAAACACAAAAACTCACTTATCAGTATTTGAACGGGAATCTAGGCACGTAAGTCGTGAAAATAAGCTATTCATGGATGAAATGGAAAGTCAATTTATCTGTAGTGTTTCTCAGACATTTCTGACTTTCTCCTTGGCAACGTGTTCCCACACTATTTATCTACTTACCTCGTTATTAAACATCCGAACTGCAATTGTCTCGGTCTTTGAGCAGACTTTTATCTACCGTGGGACGGAGTTCGTTCATCTTTATAGAACAACATTGACTGCTTCAAAAGCTTCGGATGGGTGTCCATACAATGTCTGATGATCTAGTCTAATGGGTGTATGTACATGTCTGTTGATACAGTATAATGGTCGTATGTTGTGGTCTAATGGGTGTATGTGCATGTCTGTTGATGTAATCTACTGGGTGTACATGTATGTTGATATAGTATAATTGTCGCATGTAGTGGTATAATGGGTGTATGTACATGTATGTTGATACAGTATAATTGTCGCATGTAGTGGTATAATGGGTGTATGTACATGTCTGTTGATGTAATCTAATGGGTGTATGTACATGTATGTTGATGTAATATACTGGGTGTATGTACATGTCTGTTGATACAGTATAATGGTCGTATGTTGTGGTCTAATGGGTGTATGTACATGTATGTTGATACAGTATAATGGTCGTATGTTGTGGTCTAATGGGTGTATGTACATGTCTGTTGATGTAATCTACTGGATGTATGTACATGTCTGTTGATGTAATCTACTGGGTGTATGTACATGTATGTTGATTTAATCTATTTGGTGTACATGTATGTTGATATAGTATAATTGTCGTATGTAGTGGTCTAATGGGTGTATGTACATATCTGTTGATGTAATCTACTGGGTGTATGTACATGTCTGTTGATATAGTATGATGTTCGAATGTTGTGGTCTAATGAGTGTATGTAGTGTACATGTCTGTTGTAATCTAATGGTTGTCTGTTGTAGTCTAATGGGTTATTTACATGGCTGTTAATGTGGTCTAATGGGTGTGTGTGTGTATATATATATGTCCTTTGATTAGGTCTAATGGACATAAGCGTCAACTCTAAGGGAGTCCATTGCACCATTGGCCCCCTCCCCCCTAAAAAAGAGAGATTAAAAGTACAAGAAATACAGACTTACTTTAGAGTAAAGAAACTAATAGATAAAAATAAATTGTTTTGAAAAAATAAAATAAAAATCTATTGAGGATTTAAAGAGTGTCTAACCAGCAGGAGCGGTGTCAGAACTGTACACAGCAACTTACGGGCGCAATAGAGACATATAGAACAGTTTTGTGATTATCTTATGGCTATTTATATTTACCAGATTATTCTGCCAGCGCTGGTTCAGTTCATTTGAATATCAACGTGTAAAAGCTTATTTGCTTATGCTATTTCTATATTTTCACTAACTTTTTTTTTTAGTGATCTATTGTATAATGTTTTGATTTATTTCAAAGAATAATACATTGCTCGTTGTATTTAAAGGTAATTGATTTAGAAAAATTAGTTACTATACGTAAAAATACTAAAATGGATAAGTTTATAATAATAAAAACAAAAACAAAATCAAGTGAAAGTGGAGAAGTGTCTTCATTTGATCCGAAAACAACTCTGCAGGCACAGGGTGAAACTCCTGAACGAACATCAATAGCAGAAGTTGGTAGGCCTCCTTCTCAACCACAAACTACTAAAGGACAAGGACTTAGCGTTTCTAGGCTATCTGTCTGAAAGTTTATCCTTGGTCGGAATATGAAACATCGAAAAACGCAGTTCTTGGTAAGATTTGCAAATCATTCATTATTCAATCAAAAATTCATTACATTTTTATTTACTAAAATTAAAATTGACTTTCAATGAATCAGGCTTCCAAACCTGGAAAAAATCGCTTGTAAAATTCAATAAACATGAAAGATCGGAATGCTGCCGAGAATCTGTCTTTAGTTGGGGTCCATGAAGGCTGGCGTGAATGTTTCGTGCCAACTTTTTAACTGTGGAGTCACACGTTCGCCTAAAAACAAGTGCAGAACAGAAACTTTGTCACGTGACGAACTCTATGCCAATCACAAAATTTCCGCCTCATCGGCGCGAGCTGTTCTGCAAAAGTTCAACTCATCTATTTCGTCAGCTCTGCTTGAGAAGTTCGGCACGGGAGAGCCACTCAAATCTCAAACTCAACCATATCAATTCAACGCGCTTGCGCATTTGACAACGCATGCGCTGTTCAACCAGCAAACAACTTCGTTGGCCGTTGTTAGGAGATTTGTAATATCCCGCTAATTGAAAGGGAGTGAATGGATGTATTGGATTGTGCCACGACACAGGGTTATAGTTTTAAAACATCCATCTTGACATTATTCTAAAAGATGTGTGTATCCACTAGAAAATAAAATATGTTGATAGTCAACTGTTTAAGTTAGCGTTGAGATACATCGTGGGTCGACATACAGCCTGTGAATTGCTGTGCCACCCAATCAGATTTTGCTCTCTATTTTCGGCGAACGTGTGAATCAAGCTTAATGCTGGAAAAATAGAAATGGAAGAAAACAGGATAGCTTTGGTGAAGATACTGTCATCTCTCAACCTTACTGGCCATCCAAAGACTCGCAATTAATGGTCGTACTGATACGAGTCAAGCAATTTTGTTAAACTTTGTAAGTTGCGGTGGGAAGACTACCCAATTTTAAAGAAATGAATGAATCGGGGTTAATTTAAATGATGCTCTCATGAAACGTGTGTTAAAATTGCGGAGATAATATGCCATAACGTGACACGTACGTACTTTGACTTCTCGGATCACTGGTGCAAAACACTATGCAAACATCGGGGGCGAGACATGATATCTACGTCCAGGAACAAGTTGTCATCTGCTTCAGAATTGTCACCGAGAGTCTAGAAATTTAATAAATGTTTTTGGGGCTCTATGGGACAACTGATATCGGGGCCATTTCCATAGACCATAATGGAATGGGCCAGTTTTACATTTAAAATTGTAACATTCCATTCCGAGCCAGGGATAGAAAACATTGCATCAAACCTGTCATTGCGGAGCGCTTTCAAAATATACCTTGATTTTATTAAGAACGGACATTTGTAACACCTTTAAAAAAACATTATTTTTTTTGCTGTCAACAATGATAACATTTTATTATTGTGTTAGTATTATTTTATAGGTATTAATAAAAGTAACACCTGCAGATAATATGACTTGACGTTTGAATACGTGAAATTAAATCTTGTAACTTTTTCTTACTGTCATAATATGTATTTTATTCGTAAGAACATTGAGGTGTAAATATACTAAAACTTGTTTTGTGCTACACGTCTTACTTTCCACCCGTCCGGGCTATCCGCGTATTTAAAGTAGTGGGGGAAGGGTTCCCAGGCGCGCCCCTCATCCCCCCCCCCTCGTCCCCCTAGGATTTTGTTGTTAGTATTAACAACCTGATAATTAAAAGATTAAATTAATAGCATCTATGTTTTAATCATTATTAGTTGTAGGGCCTACTGATAATTAATATCCCACTAGCCAGTTGCTTAGCGTGCCAATCACTGTCAATAATTGATTTACATTTTAGCACATAATTTAATTCACAAACTTAACAAAAAAACCTAAATAAACTATAAACTTGTGTGCTTTTTGTTCTTTTTTTCAAATTCTTTAATTAATTTCTAGAAAAGGCCCTTACTCATAAGCTTACTCTCAAATTTTGAAGGATTTTTCCGTCAGCATTTCCCGAGGGATTACCTACCCCGGCTAAGTCTCATGAAAGCGCCTCCTCCCCCTCTCAAAAAAAAATCCTGGCAGTGTCCCCCTCATTAAAATCCTTGCTGCATCCCCCCTCAGCTTGAGGGACGATGTAGCTAATATTCAGTGTAAATGTACACGCATGTGCATGGAGAACTATTTAACAAAAAAAACTTATATCCTGCTTGTATTCGAACCCCGACCTACTAGCCAATGGCAATCCATACAAAACGATAGATATGATCGCCATAGTCCACCGACGTGATTTTAAAGTAACCAGTACATGGTTTCGAGAACGTGATATAATCCGTTCACAGCCGTTTCAATTGCCAGACAATTAATAAAACTGTTTTATCTTTAGGTTTGGGAATGGAAGGAAAGCAAGTTAATTATTTTATACAACTAATACTCTTATTGAACGGGATACAAACTATAAACTGTATAGCCTTGCAAAAAATAACACAACACAATGCATCTACCTTTCATAACAATGAGTCAGCATTGTAGAGGGCTACTTGAAATCCAGATATAAAATACAATGGAGTCTCTAATATAATCTAAATCGTGCCCGATGAAATAAAACTATAAACTGAAACGGAGTGTAAAGCCTATTAATAGGTCTGCACACATGAAAGCGTAACCCATTTTTCTTGCGAAACCAACCAAGAAACTGAATTACCGCATCGTATTGTAAGGGCTAACAAAATGTGGTATGTGTGTGTTTGTGTATTCCATGGCGTGAGCCCGAAATCGAGCTATACAGACCGAGTGACCGCCGCCGTAAAACGATGATAGTGCCAATATGTGCGTATAGACGTCGTGTGGTCAGCACAATGAACCCTCCGGCCGTTAAACTCAGTTTTCTATATCGGAGCTGTTACTTATGTATTCAAGTAGCTCCTCATTTGACCTTGCGAGGCTGATTTTGACCCCGTTTCAGATCCACTGCTTCAGCGCCGGGAATCTAATCCGCGACCTCTGGATCTGAAGCCAGGAAAGTTGACCTCCAGACCACAGAGCTGGTCATATAGGATTTCATATGCACACGCTATTTCAAATAACATTTTCATTTGTTCATTTAACACTAGAGCTATCAATTGCTTGATATAAGCAGCAGAGAGGATTTGAGAAGCCCTATATTTGAGGAAATGCACAAGCATAAATGTGAAGCTAGGCTGTGAAAACTATATGTGGAAAAACTAACCCCCTATCGCAGGGGTTGACAAACTATTGCCTGTGGGCCAAATTCGACCCGTCGCCTCTTTTTGTACGGTCCGCGAGCTAAGAATGGATTTTATATTTTCAGATTCGAAGTGAAATTCAGCAGCATTTTTCTTATCTTGATGCAAGCTCAGAAATCATTTCCATATTTCAAAATCCATCTGACCGTGTAATCGAGGAGCTTCCACCTAACCTTTAATTGTAGAGTACATGTCTGTTGATGCAATCTAATGGATGTCTGTTGTAGTCTAATGGGCTATCTACATGGCTGTTAATGTGGTCTAATGGGTGTGTGTATATAAACATGTCCGTTGATTAGGTCTAATGGACATAAGCGCCAACTCTAAGGGAGTCCATTGCACCATTGCACCCCTGTCCCCCTCCTCCCTAAAAAAGAGAGATTAAAAGTACAAGAAATACAGATTTACTTTAGAGTAAAGAAACGAATAGATAAAATATATTGTTTTGTATGATGACATGCTAAAAGGCAAATTTCAAGGGAATAACTCAATTAAGATAACATATTGGTTTTATAGCTGTATTAGGCAGCACTTAACTGGGTGAAAAAACATTTTCAAAGATGGAATACGTAAAATTTCAATATAGGTCAGCAATAACAAATGAATATTTACAATCAATTTTGGTGACAGGGAGTACTTTGAACCCCAATTTAGTGAAATGTTCTTTCAAAAAACTCAATTTCATTCTTACCTTTGGTAGAGCTGTATTTTAAACAATTGTAGTGTTATTATTATTATTATTACTATTATCATTAACACCGCGTCTTACTACCCGTTCGGGTTTTACGCACTTACGCTGATGTGTAATGTTAGGGTGATTGTGAGATGAAATGGAGGACCTACAATTTAACTTGGGATCCGAACCACGGTGGAGGCCCTGGCATTCAACACATTCACAAATTGTGACTAATACACGTATTGTCAGAGGTAAAGGAAGGGTTTGGTAATCAGACAAATCTGTGCCGGGACCGAGGATTGAACACCGGACCCCCAGCACAGAATTCTGACACCTTTACCTTAGACCGATTCTCGAGTTTACCTCTTGGCCCGCAGAGCCTAAAATACTAACTATTTGTCCCTTTACAAAATGTCTTCCGACCCCTGCCCTACCGTAGCCAACAGGGACTGAACCCCGACTGCAACTAAATGTATAGTAATTGGAATGTGAATGCCTTAAAAATGCTCGTCCACCGCTGTGGAAAATAATTAATTTGTAATACACTAGAGTCGCGACTATCCGGCCTAAAGAGGAGTTCTGAATAGTATGGAATCCGAGTGTAAGTAATTTTCATTATGTGTTTGCCTCATGTAGCTACGCCTCGCACATACCTCCCTTGACACAACTTCTGTTTCCAGCCATATCGTTACAGTGCTGCTATCTACACCGACCAAGCGTGTTTGACTGCAATAGTACTGTATTATACGCCAACCGCATACATAGCAGTTATGCTTTTCTGTCTACAATGTAACAGCTTTAAGTCGTTTACCATTGACTTTTTGTGTTAATTACAATTGGATATGTACCGGGTTGTTTATTTTAAAACGCACTTGTTAACACCGATAAACGATCTGGATAATCGAAACTCTAGTGTGTTTTTTTTTTACAATCCACCGCGTCTCCCTCACTACCAGTTAAGAGTGTACACATTTGCACTAATCACGCTTATGTGGTAGGGATGAAGAAGGTTGAATCTAGAGGGAAAGTATCCGAACTAGTGTTGGTTTGAATCCAATATTTAATTAATCATAATCTTAATTTTATCCTAAGTAATCCGAATCATGGAAAATATTATGTTCATAAGAGTAAATAAAAAAATAGAAATATTAACAAAATGTAAATATTTTTTGTTATAACGCATTCATTATAATATTCCATGCATTCGGCTAAGTGTTAAATCAACGGTCTGGAGTTTGGATGTTAAGTTTTTCCTATTATGTTGGGACTGAGCCACCAGAAATTGAATGCAATTGGAAATATTCAACCTCTCCGTCACCTTACTTGAGGTGGGGATGCAGGGAACGCAAGAAAAGGTCAGAATTTTTAAAGTTTTTATATCAAAACATTTTTTTCTGGATAATATAAATAAAATATGGCTCCAGTATAGACACAAGAGCTTAATTTTCTTCACATGGTGATATCAACAGTTCTTGAGTATCTGTCAAGGGTGTCCTGGAATGTATTGAAAACTTTTCTTCTTCATTTAAAAAGCTTGCCGAAACTAATGCAGTTATGCTCATAACAGATGTTCAATAAGTGCTGATATCACCAAATGAAGAAAATTAAACTCTATGTTTGTATAGAGGCAATATTTTATTTACTTTTTTTTTGCCAAAAAAATGTTTTTCTATTAAAACTGGAAAAAAAATCTTGCCTTTTCTCGCGTTCCTTACATCCCCACTTTAATGATCACGTCGTTCCCGATAACTCATTCCTGATCACAGTCATATCTCTCACCTCTTCTCATTCCCTTACTGTGTACGTTAAGTCAGTTCATGTGCACGTGATCCTTAGCTTTAATTAGGTCCCGGACTCGCAACAGAGTCACTAATTACTAGAGTGTGTGGCGAGGCAACCGTCTACAGACGAGCGTTTTAAACCAACCGCCGATCAATGTGACTATGTACAGTAGCCACGTGGCTTCTTTGGTGCTGACTGACAGCTCACAGCTGACTTCTGACAGTCAACATTTAGTTATATACCTAAATTTTAACTGTCTGAAAGGGACAGCTGCTAAACACATGTTTTTTGCAGATCATATGGTTCGGCGAAGGCATACATTATTTGATCTGGTAACTTTTCAAAGCCGTCAGCTGTCAGTCAGCACCAAAGAAGTCACGGGGCTACTGTATATCATCTACTTGACGGGAATATTTTCTGTGTTCGATTGCTTTGTAGGCGGTTTGTCTGTCGCTTTGAAACTATGCGCTCAACAGCTTGGTCCTATGGTCCAAATTGTCACTCTCGCAATAGACTAGAGTGCTGACGACTGGAAGATCGGGGTTCGGATTCCGGTCGGTTGTATTAAGGGTGGTTTTTCCTAAACTGTCTCCCACTTTCCCTCCGCGCAAATTTCGGTACATTTCCTATAAACTCAATCTTCCTCATCACTAACACACTAATGAAATTTGGTACATATGCATATAACCTGAAAGGCAGGCGGTGATAAAGAACAAACAACTAAAGATTGGGTTGGTTTGACTTTTTACTAAATAGGTTCTGTTTTTTTTAAATTGAGGACCGATTTTGATCCCCAGATTATTAGTTATTTAATTCAAAATAATCATACTAAATAAATTATAAATTAGACTTTTGATTCCCTCGAATCTTTGGGGATATTTTAGTTTAGAGGATATACCAGATTCGAAATTAGGAAAAAATATTGATTTTAGAATTTTTTGTTTGAATTCGTTTCACAGCTCTTAAACTGTTTGTATAGCCTACGATTCATCCCAACACAATTAAAGGACAAACTTAGACCCACGACCACTTAAATTAATGTATGAATGCATGATAATATATTTTTTAATATCTATATTTTGTATATAAACGTCTTTTTTCGCCTGTTTTACTGCCTTTTAAAGTTATACGCATATATATTTACTCTAATGGGGCAGGGATGAGGAAGTAAGTATTTTAGATGTTATTTAACAGCATTTGCCAAAAAGCAGGGTGGGGAACCATTTAGGAAAAATCACTCTTACTAGACCCGATTGAAAATAGAACCCTGATCTCCCCGTCTTCATCAGGCCATTCTAACACAAGAGTGACGCCTTAGACCATTCGGCCACCGAAGCAGGCATATAAAATTATTATTATTATTATTATTATTATTATTATTATTATTAGCACCGCGTCTTACTACCCGTTCGGGTTATACGCACTTACGACTAATGTGTAATGGTAGGGTGATTGTGAGATGAAATGAAGGACCTACAGTTTGACGTTGGATCCGAACCACGCTGGAGGCCTGGCATTCCCCACATTCACAAGTTGTGATTAATACACGTCTTGTTAGAGGTGACAGAAGAGTTTGGCAATTAGATAAATCTGTACCGGGACCGAGGATTGAACCCCGGATCCCCAGCACAGAAATCCGACACCTTACCCATAGACCACCAGGTCACCAATATAAAATTAAAATTCGATTTAGTAGAGTAAGCTTTTTGGTCTACCATGTGTTACTAGGTTCGGATTCGAGATTCGTAATTAAATTGGAGACTCATATCCTGGGCTATAATTTGTAAAATGGTGTCTTTGAAGTAAATATAGTATGGAACAGTATGGTACAGTATGGAAACTATTTACACCTTTTATGTTTACAGTAAGATGAATTTTGTAACCACCCTTATTCTAGAAAGACGGAAACAATTTGGGTTTAGATTGGTAAGTGGAATTGAGAACCGAGAAGCTAGACAAAGAACCGCCACCGTAATATTTTGAAAACCAACCCATCACGAAAAAAAAAAAAAAATTGCCCAGTGTTTCGGTGTATTTTTACTGGTGCTCGCAAGTGGGCTTATCCATTACCTGGAAATTGACCCACAGTGAACTCTAAATCATTCGTATTCTCCTTACTTTCGCATATATTATGAAAGTGAAAAAAATATTGTATTATTTAAATTATCATCGAAACAATACAGTTTTTCCAAGTAGTTCATTTCGTATACATTTTTTCCCCTTAGTTATTTTTAAATCTAGTTTTATCGTCTTTAATTTAATGACGTTGCTTAATTGCGGATTTCGAAGCTATTTTGCAAAGCGGGATGAATTTTAACTTGATGCACACTAAGCACTAACACACTTACTCTGTGAGGCCTCTTGTTTACATGCCGAAAACACTTACCCTCTTCCGCTGTAGATTATAAACACCCACACTACTATTTGCGCCTGGACAACATTGACTTGCATTTCAAAATTATATTTCTCTCGTTTCCTATTCTAAATATAAATACGCTTCCACGTACTTTTTTAATCTACATCCTAGTAGGAAGATTCCTACGGGCCAATTTCGTGAATAAACCAAATAGTCTGGGTTGTGGACTATTTTTTAAAAAAAAGTTTACAAAAAATTACCCTGTAATCAAAAAAATGTTGTGATGAACACTCTGAATAGAACGTAAATTCATTAACATGGTAAATCCTATCTTGACTTGCCGTGACGTCACTGGTAGGCATTACTGACACAATTATTATTATTATTATTATTATTGTGTTTCGATGAATATGAAAAAGTAGCGTGCAAAGTGAAATACCGGGACTCCTAAATGATGAAATGAGCTACAGGATTCCTTGCTATTTCAACATGGATTTTGTTTTGTCCTATTAAAAAAAATTGTTTACGAATATTTTCTGCTTCCGTAGTTTTGTATAAGATTGTTTTAAAATGCAATAGGAAAAAAAAGAACAATTATTATTATGTTTTATTTAATAAAGATATTTTGTGTGTGCGGGCACTTGCAAATTTAATATTTTCCTTTGTTTACAAACTATATAACTTATAATTTCAGTAACAGTATTGATCTTGGATTTTTTTTAATTAATACTATCCCCACTTCTAAGATGTAGCTTTAAAAAAATAACCATTGCTTATTGCCTATAGTATAAGCATAAAATATAAGCCTACAGTCCAATTTTCACAGCAAGAACCTTATCTGGCAGCTAGAAAAGTTACTACTGGTATATATACTTTCACGTATTCATACGTCAAGCCATGTGATATGCAGCTGTCTATCTAGATATCAATACCTATAAGATAACGCTGATAATGTAATAAAATACTATCATTACTAAGCTAAAATTCCTGTTTGTTTTGCAAGCCTTTCGTACTTCCAGAAATGTACTAGATCTCAGTATGTTCAGTACGTGCTCTTTTAGCATGCCTACTCAATGATCAATTTATTACACTATCTATAACTTACTAAATTTCCCTATTTTGCTTTTCATTGGTCTACAGATCAAGTGATTATAATTTTGAAATTAGGAAAACATAATAATTAATTATAACATACAAACACAATGTTAAAATTCATATTTCGTTNGAGTGTTTAGAAATGTTGTTAACAGATCTAATCTGATTTGATTCGATGCCAAGGGTTGTCTAAATAATTCAAAACTAATGTATTACAAAGGTAATGCATTTATTGTAGGTAACGTATGTTTCTTAGGTTACGCTAATTTAATTAGTAAGTTGTGTGTAAAGTAAACCACCCATGTTTCAATAAGCGTAACCTATTTTAAAAATAAATGGCGATGCACCGTACAGACTTTCACCTGCTTTTATCTTAAAATATACCTTTACTAAAAACTCAAAAGATATGTGGAACGAAATAGTATGTTTATACATTGTTGTATAAACACTAGATCAAAGATTATAATTGAAATAACATACACTGCTACTCTATGGCGTTAGGAATTAGGAACACTGTTACACAAAAGTTAGAAAAGAAAAACATCTTTGTCCGCCAGAGAGCACAAGAAACAAATTCATTTTCAAAGACCTGCATTAAATAGCTTATACAGTATATTTGCTCATAGCTCAGAAACTATTGGTTTTATAAAAGTATATTTGAAATAAAAGATTTGTATTTTTAATAATAATACAAGTTTACAATGATAAATTATTTCGTATTTCAAATAGTTGCGGAGAAATGATCAAAATTGGAAAATTTCCCCCTTTTAAAGTACCCTCAAAGCCATTTTCATGAGAAAATGAGAATTGCCAATCTTATTTATAGTTATAAACAGTGTCTAGATATATAATTTAATCCAAATCGTTAGAGCGAATTTTGAAATAATCTGTTTTTTCTCTTTTTTACCCTTTAGTAAACTACCCTTAAATAAGGACTGCACATACTGTACAGAAGTGCATTCAAGGGCTTTCGTGTTTTTATGGTCTATAAGTCGCAGTGGCTGATGAGAGTTAAAGTTTTGTGATGTTGCACGTACTGGTACTTAGTCACTACATTTGTCTAACAAACAAGGTTAAGAAGCCATTTAAATATAGTTTAATTTGTATCGATGTTTGCAATAGACTGGAATGACGGAAAGGAGGTCGGAAGTACTGGTGTCCTGAGGGTATTTTTTCTTAAATAATTTCCTATCCTTCCTCCACATAAATGTGAGTACATTTCCTCTAAATTTTACCTTCAACCCTGCCACACTAGAACACACATGTGGATATCCTGGACGGGTAGTAGACGTGGTGCAATTCTTTAAAAAAGAAAATTAAACATTTAAAAAATCTATACACATAGGGCAAAAATCCTGCATTCGATCCACGGTGCGTCCAGATTTTTTTATGAATTGGTAGATCTGGTACAAGGTTAAAAGAGGAGTTATTTGAATAAATAAGTAGCACCTTTGGTCTAGAAAACTGAGATTAACGGCTTCACCCTCTATCCGCAAATGTAGGCACTATCATCGTTAATGGTGGAGGCCGCTCGGTCGGTATAGTTTGCTTGCGGGCTCACACCATGGAGTTTTTTTATACCTATAATATTCTTGTAAATTTTGTAATATATTTTAGGAGTTATAGTACTTTCAATTCACCCTATTTAGGAGTTGAACTCAAACATCGCGTCGAAATAATTACCCAACGATATGAACTCAAATTAAATCGAATTGCATCGAATTAAATTTAAAAAACAACAACATTTGGTTATATTATTTTATTATTTTCTACACGGTGCATTGATTAACCCGACCGTGCGTGGCTTTCTAATTTCCAATGTGATTATAGCCGTGGGCGTTTCATTTTGTGGCTTCGAAACATTTCAAACTCACTTCCACATGTATTCCTCTGTTTATACAGTAGCCCCATGGCTTCTTTGGTGCTGACTGACAGCTCACAGCTGACTTCTGACAGTCAAAATTTAGGTATATACCTACATATTTGACTGTCGGAAGTGAAAGTTGCTAAACACATGTCTTTGCAGATCACATGGCTCGGTGCAGGGATACATAATTTGGTCTGGTAACTTTTCAAAGCCGTCAGAAGTCGGCTGTGAGCTGTCAGTCAGCACCAAAGAAGCCATGGGGCTACTGTAGTTGTCATAAACAGCCACAAACCACATCTACCGCCTGTAACTATGTACTTTAGTTGCTTGCCATTTTTTTTTTTTCAATCAGTGTTTATTGACATTTCACAAGTATATGTATACTAAATAATAATAGTATTATGAAACTCCGTNTTTTTTCAATCAGTGTTTATTGACATTTCACAAGTATATGTATACTAAATAATAATAGTATTATGAAACTCCGTGATGTTAGCCCGAAATCGAGCTATTAGAACCGAGGGGCTGTTGTCGGTTGACGATGATAGTGCTAACTTTTTCGGATGAAGGGTGTCATGTAGTCTGCACAATGAATCCTTTGATTGTTGATTTCAGTTTTCCAGAACGAATTCGCTACTTTTCTTATCCAAGCAACTCCTCATTTGTCCTCACGAGACTAAGTTGACCTCGTCCAGATCCTTTGCTTTACGGTCAATATCTGTAAGCGCCGGGAATCAAACCTGGGACCTCTGGATCATTAGCCAGGAACTATGACGAGTAGACAACTTAAACAGTCCCATACCGAATAATTGTCAACGCATATTAGTAAAGCTTATTCCATTTGTGGCCGCCCGGCTAACAGTAACTTTGAAATCTCCCATTCCTTCCGATTGCTCTTCCTAATTATTAGTTTCGTAAAGTCTTAATACTGTTGTTTAGTTATCCATAGATTAGTAGGCTAATTTTGTTTGATTTTATTCATAAAATTGTTGTGCCTCACTGTTCTGTCGGCCCTTGTATCTTTCCTCCACACTTGCACAGGCCGTGCCACCCACCCCCTCTACTGCCTGGACCGCTTCACAGTCCATGTTCTCTAAGCCGTCCGTGACGAGTTCCCCATTGTACTCAGTGCCCATGAGAACTACCGATGAGTGCAAGGTGTCGTCCTGCCTCCCTTACGTGTTCCTGGCTTCTTAGCGTACTTGGCGTCTGCTGTGTTCTACGGTCTGGATGG
>CABEEJ010009261.1:0-12753 GCA_901482245.1 Timema douglasi
CTACTGGCCAAATCTCCTAGCTCTGGGTTATGTCTGAAGGTGGTGTGCTGGGGTAAGGAGCTACTGGCTAAATCTCCTCGCTCTCAGTTATGTCTGAAGGTGGTGTGCTGGGGTAAGAAGGAGCTACTGGCCAAATTTCCTCACTCTCAGTTATGTCTGAAGGTGGTGTGCTGGGGCAAGAAGGAGTTACTGGCAACCTCGACTAACCAGTGTTGCGAAACTTGTCTTATATTTAAGGAAGATTGACCACACAGAAACGAGAGAATGACAACGCTGTTTATCAATAGTAACCGTGCAGTTCCCTCAGAGATTATATCCAGTGTAACACACAGTGATGCCAACCGCACTGTGACTGATAAGATGTTATAATGTTCCAGTTCTGGTCGGCGTATGTCCCGTGCGATTCTCAGTACAAAGATGCGGTCCAGCTGACCTTGGAACAGATCAACGTCATCAAGAGGCTGGTGGAGATATATAGTCCTGAGATCACTTTCGCCACCTCAGCGGAAGGTGAGGGGGAAAAAAAATCACAACTAAATCTTCGAAGTCTGTTCCCTTAATTTAGACATTTTTCGTAAGTTTTTGGCTAAACAAATGTGCTCTATAGATTTGCAGTAAATGTGTTTAGGAAAAATATTGTCATGAAGCTTACAATGCATATGTTTATAGCCTCTCAGCAAGTTTAACTACAGTAGCCCCATGGCTTCTTTGGTGCTGACTGATAGCTCACAGCTGACAGCTGACGGCTTTGAAAAGTTACCATACCGAATTATGTATCCCTACGCCGAACCATATGATCTGCAAAAACATGTGTTTAGCAGCTGTCACTTATGACACTCAAAATTTAGGTATGTACCTAACTGTTGACTGCTAGAAGTCAGCTGTGAGCTGTCAGTCAGCACCAAAGAAGCCGTGGGGCTACTGTATATATATTTATTGAAGTTTTACGATTAAGACCTTAACATTTAAATATAAACATTCTAAATTTGTATATATAAATATTTTGAACAGTTTACAAAAAAAAAAGTCAAATTGCTATGTTGAAAATTGACACCTATATAATATTACAATCAAAACGAGAGATGCGTATATTTAAGTTTATTTATTTTATTTGTTTATTTGAAGTGCACTTTCTGGCCCGATTGATTATACCAGAAAAAAGAGAATTTCTATGAGCGAGAGAGAAAGGGCCCACCAATTTTGCCTGGAAAATATGTTTTCACATAATTTTCTGAAGTTCTTTTACATATCACAATCGACATGGGACTGACGGATTTACTTCATCTACGAAGGAAGTTGTGCTACGGATTTTCATCCCTCGGTAAAAAATTCGTCGACCCCGTCTAGGTTCGAATCCACAATTATCTTTAAGCTACCGAAGTTCATCCTTTGTCTAGGTTTACCCTTTATTAATTATTTTAAGTCAGATTTTATGATAGACACTTGTAATTTCGTTAATTTAGAAAAAATGCTCTATTCAATATGCACCCTTTACAGCTAGCCCCGGTCCCCCCTACCTAATTACAATACGCTTTCTATTATCTATACACGCTAATTATTATTATTGTTATTAGCACGGCGTCTTACCACCCGTTCGGGTTATACGCACTTACGCTCATGTGTAATGGTAGGGTGATTGTGAGATGAAATGGAGGACCTACAGTTTAACGTGGTATCCGAACCACGGTGGAGACCTGGCATTCCACACATTCATAAGCTGTGATTAATACACGTCTTGTCAGAGGTGAAGGAAGGGTTTGGTAATCAGATAAATCTGTGCCGGTACCGAGGATTGAACCCCGGACCCCCCAGCACAGAAGTCCGTCACCTTACACCTAGACCACCAGGTCACCTTACACGCTAATTGTTTGACCAACTGTGCAAGAAAAAAGCTTTTTCCAGGATAATTTTTATTTTATTTTATTCTTTTCTGATTATATTTGACCTTTAAAAAACAGAGGAACGTCTACCAAGCGAAGGTTCTTTATTTATAAAAAAAGAAAGAAATTCTTAGCGTCTGTTAAGAAGTACGCTCGATATCGGCAAACACTCAGACAGGAAGCAATATCCTTCCACTCAGACCTCACTTTGCATTTTTCTTTTTTTCCGATACATGCGTTGTCGGGCTGTTAAGAGGAAGTGTTTTAGAAGTTCCTCACCGAGTTGAGGAACCTTTGCCGTTTCCGAAACAAAACACTTTCCTAGAAAATAAAAGCATAGGCTTACTTTCAGTTCTCTCACTATTATTATTATTATTATTATTATTATTATTAGCACCGCGTCTTACTACCCATCCGGGTTATACGCACTTACGCTAATGTGTAATGAGTAGAATGATTGTGAGATGAAATGGAGGACCTACAGTTTAACGTGGAATCCGAACCACGGTGAAGGCCTGGTTCTCTCACTAAACATAAAAAAAATAGAATGTTGCACTATAAATGAGAATGTTGTACCCACATCGGTGGCCACGTGATCTAAATAATTACTTTCCCCTCAGATAGGGAGATGAGGGTTCGAATCTGGTGGAGACTCCTATTTGATTGCGCAGATGCAAGTGCACCGCTTCTAATGTGATACAGAATAATAAGAGTAGATGGAAATAGTTGTTGGTGAGTTTATAATCAATGTTAACCATGCTTTCATCAACACTAATATTATATTATCATTATTATTATTATTATTAGCACCGCGTTTTACTACCCGTTCGGGTTATACGCACTTGCGCTAATGTGTAATGGTAGGGTGATTGTGAGATGAAATGGAGGACCTACAGTTTAACGTGGGATCCGAACCACGGTGGAGGCCTGGCATTCCTCACATTCACAAGATGTCTTGTCAGATGTGAAGGAAGGGTTTGGTAATCAGATAAATCTGAGCCGGGACCGAGGATTGAACCCGGGACCCCCAGCATAGAAGTCTGACACCTTACCCCTAGACCACCAGGTCACCACTAATATTATAAAGGGGAAAGATTTGATTTTTTGTTTGTAATGGATAAACTCAAAAACTACTGGACCGATTTAAAAAAATTCTTTCACCAATATAAAGCTACATTATCGGCGAGTAACATAGGCTATATTTTATTTTGAAAATTTAATTTATTCCTCATACACAAACAAAAAATCAAATCTTTCCTCTTTATAATATTAGTGTAGAAAAGGAAGTGTTTGTCTGTTTGTTTGCGATGCCCAGCCAAATCTACGGCACGCAGAGATCTGACATTTTTAACATAGGTGGACGGAAGGGGTTACGAATGCACCTCTAAGCAGGATTTTTAACTAGCTTTTTAATTAGGCTATTTCTAACACAATACCACAGTGGGTCACGTGCAGTGACGCGTGGGATTGCTAGTATATAATAAAATGAATGATGTGCACTGACATTTAGGATAGTATAAGTAAATAAACTTTCAATTATTAAATAAAAAATATAAAAAGTTTTTTATAACAATATTTAGGCCAATTTTAATTTTAAACTGGTTATAATTTGTTAAAGGGCCTGTTAAGGAGATTGACAAAGTATCTGTAATATGTGATAGATAGGCATCAGTGTAACAATTGAAGATAGAGGTGGTTTTTTTCCATATGGTATGACCGGGAGGGGCATGAAATCCAGTTCAGTTGCCTTAAGTGTAGACTATTTGCTAATCTGGTGGCACAGAGCATTTCCCAAGGCCACAGACAAATTATATACCCAGAGACTCATCCTTCAGGTTAAAATGGTTGCGCTCCTTTTGGCAGCTTGAGTGCTTCACCACTAGGATCGCTGCTGTTAGTCCTATCATCACCCAGCAGTGACACTAGCGAAGCCCAGTGTTGAAGTACTCAAGCTGGCGAAAAGAGAGCAGCGAAACCCCCGAAAGGTTGAGACTCTGTTTCTATTATTTGTCTGTGTCCAAGGTACACTATCGGGGGGGTTGTCTACATGAGATGATGTGATGATAGTTACTATGAAGTTGTGGACCCGGTATTAGTCTTAACCTAACTTAGCCTAACTAACCATACCCTGGGGACCGTTGGTATTATTCCCCTCTAGGGAAAAATACCCAAAGGACAAGCTGGGAATTGAACCCGGGACCTCCAAGCTCATAGCCAAGTGCGCTAACCACTACACCACGAGGATGGTTAAAAATAAAGGTTGAGATCCAATTACCCGAATAAGTCATGTATACTGCCCGTATGGCCAAAACTGATATTAATTGGTATACATTATTATTATTATTATTAGCACCGCGTCTTACTAACCGTTCGGGTTATACCCACTTACGATAATGTGTAATGGTAGGGTGATTGTGAGATGAAATGGAGGACCTACAGTTTAACGTGGAATCCGAACCACGGTGGAGGCCTGGCATTCCTCACATTCACAAGATGTATTGTCAGAGGTGAAGGAAGGGTTTGGCAATCAGATAAATCTGTGCCGGGACCGAGGATTGAACCCCGGCCGCCAGCATAGAAGTCTGACACCTTACTCCTAGACCACCAGGTCACATATATATATATATATATATATATATTTTAAAATTCTACCAAAACAAACAAACCTGACTTTTTTATTGTTAGTTAAAATGTTGACGAGATGATTGGTAGATAGCGTGTGATGTGCTATCACGATTGTACCAGAGTGTACTCCCTAACACACATCAGGTGCACGGAAGAAAAGAGGAATTTATTGATCTCAGGGTAACACGGAAACACGCTGTTTCCACAAGTAAGAAGTTCCGATATTATTATTAGCTTCTACTTGCATTCAATTTGTTAGCGAAAACAAAGTGGACCGGGGGACTGGATAGAAGGGAAGAAAGAGAAATGAAAAACGAAACAGGCAAACCCAAATAAATCGAAAGGTTCGTGTAAGAACAGCATATATCCTTATAAATAATAATAATATTTAGCACCGCGTCTTACTACCCGTTCGGGTTATACGCTTTAGGTACTAATTACGCTAATGGATTAGGAATTGGGAAGGTTGAATTAGAGGAAGTGAACCCACATTTGTGTGGAGGGAGAGTGGAAAACCATTTAGGAAAAACCACCCCCAGTTCACCCGACCTAGATTTGAACCTCAATCTCCCCGTTCTCAGCAGTCGAGCTCAACACGACATGCGCGTTAGCCAACTACGCCATCGAGGCGGGTTATATCCTTATAAAAATAATTATTTTTTTAGTAACTTTGCACATACACCCGGTTTAGTATATTATTGAAAGGATAGAACTAATTAGAAAGGGATTAGGATAAGGTGACGATTAATCCTCGAAATAATACCTGAGTGGCGGATTGATTTTGTCCCTAATTTGTTATATAAATTAATTCAATTTGAAATAAATATTAGATTAAATACAAGTGATTGATTAAATAGCAAAGCTATTATATTTGATTATTACAGTTATAGCAGCATCTAAATAGATTCTTTAAATTGAAAAAATTACACCTCGACATGGGGATCTAACCCGGGACCTTTGTTTTGAGTACACCGATGCTCTAACCACTGAGCTATCCAGGAATCATTCCGTGCCTAGGGTAGTAGATGATTTCCGCGTGTCCATCACAGACTCTGTCTTAAGATATGAGTGAAGGATGGCCCTGAATACGAGACGATTATTGGATATTTCAGTGGCGTGAGCATTGACGTGCTAAGCCAAAGAAAGATCTTTAGTTCGATTCTCGTGCCCAGATGTAATTTTTCAGTTTAAAGAATATATTAAATACTAGTGTTTTAATTAAATCAAGGAATTTTTTTTTAACACCGCGTCTTACTACCCGTTCGGGTTATACGCTTTAAGTACTAATTACTCTAATGGATTAGAAATTGGGAAGGTTGAATTAGACGAAGTGAGCCCGCATTTGCGACGAGGGAGGGTGGAAAACCATTTAGGGAAAACCACCCCCAATTCACCCGACCGAGATTCGAACCTCGATCTCCCCGTCCTCAGCAGTCGAGCTTAACCCGACTAGCGGGTTAGCCAACTACGCCACCGAGGCGGGTGAAAATCATTACTGAGGGGGAGATGGAATAAAGCACGAGTTAATGCCAGCAGTTTTTCAGTTTGTTGTTGTTGCAAAAAAAACTTTTTGGCCAAATTATATTAATTATTGCTTCAGTAAATACACGTAGCTATCTAAACAGTTATTTAAAATTTTGTGGCGGGCATTCTGGAATTTGGTGATGAACTTTTTAAATGAATATAAAATGTATCATCAAATTCTAGGATGTTCATGACAAATATTCAAGAACTGTACATATTATTTATTATCTTTAAAAGTTTAAATCAAATGTATCTATCGAGGCACAACGAGTATTTTATTCACGCCGGCGAAAAATAATGCTATAAAAATGGCAAAACACTGGTCTTACATCGTGCTCTTTTTCATCCCACATTAAGAATACCATTTAAATATGCTGAACTATTTTTTATATATATTTTGATAATATAATTATTAAAATTAATATTTTGTGGCCGTGCCGTGAACAAAAATTATTACATTTAAACGTTTACATATTAATAAAAGATATGATTTAGTTTTACTACAACATTTTAATCTGATATTCGGTATATTATTAATATTTAGCTCCGCGTCTTACTACTCGTTAGGGTTATACGCTTTAAGTACTAATTACGCTAATGGATTAGGAATTTGTAAAGTTAAATTAGAGGAAGTGAACCCACATTTGCGTGAAGGTAGAGTGGAAAACCATTCAGCAAAAAAAAAACGCCTCCAGTTCACCCGACCGAGATTCGAACCTCGATCTCCCCGTCCCTAGCAGTCGAGCTCAACATGACAAGCGCGTTAGCCAACTACGCCACCGAGGCGGGTGATCTTCAGTATATTTTACACACAAACAAACAAGATAAATAAAAAAATATATATTTTTAAAAAAACCTCAGACGGAAATATATCGAAATGTCTTCTTTTGATCCGGTCCGATACATCTCTGTATCGGTCATTATAGGTGGATTTAAACGATTTTCGAGTCAGCATATAATGTCGATTCGATGGGGGGGAGGGGGTGAAGTTTTTCAAATAATGGTTGGAGTGAAAAAAAAAAAGAAAGAATGAAAGGGAAACGAGGTTCCAGGGTAAAATGTATCGGAGAAAAAGGGGAAAAAAAAAGTTTGGAGCCAATAAGCTATCGGACGACGTAAGCACGGCCCGGTATTATAGAAGACAGGCGAAATAGTTTTTATTTTTTTATTTTATTTTAAAGAACGACATCAGGGAGAGTACAAGGTGAAAAAGACAGAAAGAGGATTTTCATCTCTAATGCTAAGTCTCAGTATTCTTGATAACGCAAATAATTAAACTCGCTTTATAACCACCGTCGAATGTAACGCGATTAGAATGGGGGGAGTAAGGGGGGAGGAAACGTGGTTTAATATCAGCTGTGCTTCCAGGCAAAAAAAAAATCTTATTTTAATTGGGATGATCAATTCTAAATATATAAATGCAATAAATACATAACTGATAACAGAAGACTAATCACAAACCTGTTTATTTTTTATTTATTTTTTTAGCACTGCGTCTTACTACCCGTTCGGGTTATCCGCACTTACGCTAATGGTAGGGTGATTGGGAGATGAAATGGAGGACCTACAGTTTAACGTGGAATCCGAACCACGGTGGAGGCTTGTCATTCCACATATGCACAAGATGTCTTGTCAGAGGTGAAGGAAGGGTTTGGTAATCAGATAAATCTGTGCCGGGACCGAGGATTGAACCTAGGACGCCAGCATAGAAGTCTGACACCTTACCCCTAAAAAAAATGTATAAATACTTAACTTAAATCGCGTCCCCTTTCTTTAGACCTCAAAATTGTCCTTCTCGGTAGGTAATAAGTATAAATATATATATATTTCAAATTTTCATTGATCCGGTTTGAGTATTACCAATTCAATATTTGTGACAGAGATAAATGTTTCCCCGTCTAAAGAAGGTAGGATCACCTCGTTTCATACCGCTGCCGGTATATATTATTCTTTTGCGGCCCATAAATTCAATCGAACGATATTTTTAAAAAGTTATTACACATTCGTCTTTGTCTTATTATCATTATATAATGTATCAGAATGTTCCGTGACACTTGTGAATAAATCACGTTCGTAAATCAGTCACAAAGATATAATTTACTATGCACATATGCACATGACATGATGGTGAGGTGGAAAGCCCTTTTACGATGAAAATAAATCGTTATTTATCAAATCAAACACCTGAGAATAAACCAGACAAAATATTATTAATACTATAATACTTGCATGTTTGAAGGATTATAGAGTAATAAAATAAATACATCATTAGAAAATATAATACTCAATTTATGTATAAGATATGTTCATCAAAATTTGTGCTGTTTATGCATTTTTCAATATTATGCCAATTTATTTACAAAAAAAAATCGCTTCGTTGTTCGCATGGTATAACGCGCTACTCATGTTAGACCGGACGTCCGAAGACGGGAATATTGTGGTTCGATCCCGGTCGGGTGTAAAGAGGGTGGTTTTAGCCGCTAGATGGTTTTCCACTCTCCCCTCACTCAAATGCGGGTGCACTTCATCTAAATTAAAAAAGGCTCATAACCCGAACGGATACTAAGATGCCGTGCTAAAAAAAAAATACCGTAAAAAAGAAAAATTTAACTTTGTGCCTTGCCATTACTTAACAAAGAAACTACTTAAAAATGATTTTGTGAAGTGTTTGACATACAATAAGTTGCTCGTACCTTATCCAATATATATGCTTTTATTATCCCCTGTAGCGTAGTACCCACTTCGGTGGCGTGGTTGGCTACCGCGCTAGTTTCGTGTTGAGCTTGATTACCAAGGACGGGGCGATCGAGGTTCGAGTCTTCGGTCGGGTGAACTGGGGTGGTTTTCCTAAATGGTTTTCCACTCTCTCTCTCTCCACGCAAATGCTGTTTCACTTCCTCTCAATTTGACCCTCTAAATTCCTAATCCATTAGTGTAAGTAGTATTTAATCGTATAACACGAACAGATAGTAAGACGCAGTGTTAAATAATAAATAAATAATAAATGTAACGCAGTCTATTAGCCTACTATATTGTCAGTGTTTATCAACATTTAAGATAACATTAATGTCACCTAACAGACACGTGCTTATTCTATGGGTTGTTAAGCCTGATTCGGCCAACCAAACACAAACAATTCCCAATAATATAACAAGTTTGATGGTACAATCAGCCTAATTTGTGTATAGGTACACAACAGTGTTTTGGACCTGAGCGAAAACGTTGAAATAAAGACACACTTATAAACTAGAGGAAGGATTGGAACTAGAATAGTAGCAGCTGGGGGGGGGGAGGGGATCGGGGTAACCTCAGGACTATACTGCGATTTAAACTGCTTCAGGATCCGCGTGGTGGTTAGGCTGGGGAGCATAGTTGCCACATAGCGGGAGTTCACGTGGTGGTTAGGCTGGGGAGCATAGTTGCCACTTAGCGGGAGTTCACGTGGTGGTTAGGCTGGGGAGCATAGTTGCCACGTAGCGGGAGTTCACGTGGTGGTTAGGCTGGGGAGCATAGTTGCCACGTAGCGGGAGTTCACGTGGTGGTTAGGCTGGGAAGCATAGTTGCCACATAGTGGAAGTTGGTGCGTTACTATTATGCAAGCATACTCAGTGACTGCCAAGGAATCTGGCAACGTGCATCGGTTGCTATGACAACTACTCTTCACTGATTGGTCGAGCTTGTGACGAGCCTCCCCCCACTCCCCCCACGCCGGCTGTGATGACCTCGATACTAAAGCGGGTTAAAACGTAGTATAGAGTACGTTCTTGTCCCCAGTTCGAGGCAGAATTAGATCACTGATGTAAGATTACATGTAACAATACAAGGGTTGTATTTTACAATCGAAGCCCCGCCCAAACTGATGCTGCATAGACTATCTTCCGACTCATACTACCCACTCCAAGAAACGTCGACATTTATTCAAATCACCTACAATAGTATTCTTCACTATTGTAGTTCCACGTCACTTCAAGCAATATAAAAACAATATCATTCAAAACAATTCACTATCAACTCTCTACAACGTAAATTGTTCATATTGTTTTCCCTGTGAAAAATTGTAAAAAAAGATTTTTTTAAATGTATTACCTTTGTCTCAATTATGTCTCAAGTGAATAGTGAATTTATCGTGCATGTATTAGCGCAATCACATTCATCTTATTAACAAGATTAGCATTCAAATACATACTTTGTCAGCTAATTAATAATATTATTATTATTATTAGCACCGCGTCTTACTACCCGTTCGGGTTATACGCACTTACGCTAATGTGTAATGGTAGGGTGATTGTGATATGAAATGGAGGAGCTACAGTTTAACGTGGAATCCGAACCACGGTGGAGGCCTGGCATTCCCCACATTCACAAGATGTCTTGTCAGAGGTGAAGGAAGGGTTTGGTAATCAGATAAATATGTGCCGGGACCGAGGATTGAACCCCGGCCGCCAGAATTAATAATACATTTGTCTAAGAAAAATATGTCTTCTCGATAGTTTAAAAACTATTTTAAATTGAAGGTTATAAAATATAACATACTGGAAGAATGGTAAGTGTAGAACGTATGGATGAACTATACTCGTTTGTTTCCTAGGTACAGTCTGATTTTCACAGGAAGTCCGTTATTTGAAAACTGGAAACTCGTGTCGCCACAAATGGGGAAATAAATATACTACGATTTATTATTGGATTTACATTCTTAGTTCTTATTTCATAATGTGAAGATAAAATATACAATATAAGGAAGTATTATCGTAATTATTTTTATAAATTTCTGAATGAAATTTTTTAAATTAATAAATCAAATAAGACTTATTCCTAGAAGGACTTTTTTTTGCATCCCGTCTTACTAACCGTTCGGGTTATACGCATACGTTCTAATTACGTTATTGTTTTAGGGATAAAAGGTTGTGTTCAGAGGAAATGTACTCGCGTTTGCGTAGAGGGAGAGTGGATAGCCATTTGTAAAAAAAACACCCCCAGTACATCTGACCTATATTCAAAACTCGATCCCCTCGTCATCTGCATTTTAGTATATTGCGAGAGTAGCGCTTAAGTCCATGCGACCACCGAAGCTGATCCAAATTCCAGTGAATTTAATCAATAATGGTGGTCGAAAGTGGGTTCTCTATTTTAAAATAATCAGGGTTCCATTGTATTAAAGCAGTCTTTCGGAAAGGTGTGTAGGAGGAAGAGGAAAGTGGAGTGAGAGGTGAGTGGTCCAAAACGCCAGCCCCAAACCCTCATCCTAGGCGTGGGAAAGTCATTATCCTTTCAGCTGAGGTGCGATTCTCCCAGCAGCCAAGTCTCCCGGTCTGTGTATGGGACTGTCACTGCTCCAGTATCGCTCAACCTCAAAGATCAACTTATTCCAGACACAATCAACTTGATATTTTGCTCCTCTCCTTATAAATACTCGCGTGACTCAAATCCACCTTCTTTTCCAGTCCACGCAAATAACTTTTCTCTTACTTTGGTCTACGTATTGTCTTTAACGTCGATCAATACTATTTGATAAGTTATCAGAATAATTTACACTAAAAAAAATTTTTAATTTATAATAAAAATTTTTTTTATATATAACTACCTAAATATATATCAACGTGAGCTTTTTAATAGTCTATTAGTTCTCTACTTAGATATAAAATATTGTTTCCGTAAATAAATAATAAATTAGAATAAAATCATCTAAATTTTTGCTTATCTATCATCAATAATTCGTTTTTTTTTCATTATTATACTAATTGTGTTATAGAATACCCTTGCTGTTTTATCACAAGTTATTTATCTCTTTTATTCATTTTTAAATTGTCAGGGGTTACCTGGCGGTCTAAGGGTAAGGTGTCAGACTTTTGTGTTGGGGGTCCGGGGTTCAATGCTCGGTCGCGGCAAAGATTTATCTGATTACCAAACCCCTCCTTCGCCTCTGACAAGACATCTTGTGAATGTGGGGAATGCCAAACCTCCACCGTGGTTCGGATCCCACGTTAAACTGTAGGTCCTCCATTTACATCTCACAATCACCCTACCATTACACATTAGCGTAAGTTCGTATAACCCGGACGGGTAGTAAGACGCGGTGCTAATAATAATAATAATAATAATAATAATAATAATAATAATTTTTAAATTAACTATTATGTGTCTATTTATTGAGATAACTAATTATATATATATATATATGCACGGTATACTGTCAGGGCCTCTATGTACCTTCAATTAATATAAGATATCACAATGAGAGCTAATTTAGTATTCTGTAGGTGAGTCAATGATCTGTAATAAGTACCGAGTAGGCCTACTAAAATCCTCTCGACAGATGTACAAACATACATGCATACACCATTCAACATTTTATATAACAGATTTCACATTCACAGGTATTGAAACAACCTTTTCAAAAGTGACATCTGCAGAAAATTATATGACTTGAGGTATGAATCGTGAAACTTTATCTAGTAAGATTTTTTATCTGTCAATACTCTACCTCTTTAACACCCAACATTTAGGCTGGGAATTGAATTATTCGGGCGATAGAGCAAATAAATACCTAAATACCGCATAATTTGGGCTCCCCTGAGTATCAAAGCACGTTCCCTTTTTTATTATTATTATTAGCACCGTGGCTTACTACCCGTTCGGGTTACACGCACTTACGCTAATGTGTAATGGTAGGGTGATTGTGAGATGAAATGGAGGACCTACAGTTTAACGTGGGATCCGAACCACG
>CABEEJ010009262.1:0-14695 GCA_901482245.1 Timema douglasi
ATGTACAATCTCTCAATAGGGGTTCTACAAGAAACATATAAGAGCTATCTTGAATTCAAATCTCAGAAGACTGGCTTGACAACAAAACACGTACAAAAAGCAGTTATAGAAATCTAGGCTGTTCCATTCCATTAACTCTCACTCTGACTACTTTATACCTACGAATAACATAAATTGTACGCCAGTGCATAAAGGATTATTCCTAGGTAAAATTTTAATAAACAATTTCAATGTTGAAAGACAAATGGTCAACTAATACGTTAATCTCAACTCAACTAAATTAACCGCAATAAATATATATTATAAGACAATTTCCGCGACTTCTGTATAATATAGAAACGCGCCAAAAAACCTAATATAAATTAAACTCAACTTCTTCCAGTGCACAAAGAGGTGGCTACATATTTAAATATCAGTACGCAAAACCCTTCCCACTAACGCAATAGTTACAAAAAAGAAATATTATTTAAATCCCCAACATTACAGCTACTTACATTCTAAGGCGTTTCTTAGAACTATTGGCGTCAAAGAGTACTGAGATTCACTGAGCACTTGCTTATATTCTGCTTGTAACAGCGGGGCAAATGAGGATGGATTACATGAAGTAAGGTGATGTCATTTACCGCAAATAAGCGCTTGGATTACCTCATCAGCGCCTGCGCACAACGCTGTGAGGTAGTAGAAGATGGAGGGGTGGACACACTTAGCACTATAGCTCCAATGACCTCCACAAGGCTGCGCTTGCGCACCAACCACTACGTGGGTTTAATTCCAGCGGAAACACTGCACGTTCCCGTCCGGCCCCAGATATTGTTTACTCTTAGTGGCGGTCACAGTCGTCGGCTGGCACGACTTCTTGCTTCGTGTAGCCGTTAACTGGGGTAAGTGCTGGATGTACTCTTGGTGACGGAGGTTTGGTGGTTATAGTTTGTAGCCACGGTACACCCATTCGCTTGCGTCATTAAGGAATGTGAGGTTATGTCTCCCACTGCTATACCATCCTTAAACAGTTTCTGTTCCCATAAAATAATCTGAGGTTTACGAAGGTCAGTGTCAAAGTTTCAGCCAGAATCCTTAGAGTGGTAACAATTATATTTAACTCGCTAGGAATCGTAATTAAAATATGCTAGACAATATCTAATTCCTTTTCTGTACCACCCGTCGACCCTGATTCACGAACCAATTTATCAAATCGGTTAAAATGTCGGCCTACCTCCAGAGTTTCACTTGATGGATAGAACTTAGAGGTTAAAGTTTAGGCTAATTCTCAATGACCACCGATAAATTGACCTAAACTTTAACCTCTTCAGCCCCCTCTACTATCAGTTAGATGTCACAAGTCACAATATCCGATTCCTTGGCTTCAGTAGTTAGTGCTGTGCTGTTATTGCTATAGTAACAATCGCGTTACATATCTAACGTATGTGTGTTTTAAAACTCTGCCTTAAACTAACTTTTACGGTGCATTGATGTTTTAGCCTTTTTACATGGGTTATATTAATAGTGCGTAGATAAACCTATTATATTGTTGTTAGACTCCGTTACCGTTAAGACAATTGACAAAAACTTTCGGAATGGATACATTTGCTTTCAAAAAGCCACGTGTTGAATTAACTGAGGATGTGACACCAGATGCTGCCTCTTCTCTTATTCCTTCACCATCAATCAATTCAGCCTCGACATCGTCATCGAATCGGTTGCGAGCTGCTCACAGTCATTTTCTGGCAAGAAGTTCACTGGTAAGAGTATAACTTTTAAGAAATCATGGATTACGTCATACATCTGGATAGGATGGGATACTTCTCTTGATAGGGTATTTTCACTATTTTGCAAAACTTGCAAGGAAGCGTGGCCAATGGCTTTCTGAAGTTTCGCACTAAGAAGGACGATACTTTTATTTCTGAGGAATGTTATAACTGGGAAAAGGCCCTTTAAAAATGTAGAGTGCATGTGAAAACACAAACCCATAAGGAGAGTTTAATTAAGCTAGCCTCTTCTTCAAACCAAATGTTGCCGTACAATTAAACTAACAGTTAAACAACGAGAAGGAGAATGCGCACCCAGCTCTTTTGACTATTTTCCCGACCTTGAGATTCCTTTGTCGTCAGGGATTATCAATCCTAGGACATGAAGACCTAATCTCAAATGTTATGCAGTTGCTGGAATTACGAAAAGAGGATGTTCCTAAGCTAAAAGAATGGATGGGGCGTTCGAGCTACAAGTGGTTATCGCATGACATTCAAAACGAGATTAATGATCTATTAGGAACATTTATTTTGCGCTCGATGATATGGGAAATTAGACAGTGTAAATACTTCGCCATTATGTTTGACGAGATTTATGATATCTCAATCCATGAACAAGTGAGCTTCTGCATTCAAACTGTTAATGAAAATCTAGAAATCTTTGAGGATTTTGTGGAATTGTGTGGAACTCCAAAAACTGAGTGAAAAACACTTTTCGGCATTGTGAAGGACATTCTTGCAAGTTCGGTCCTACACATAGAGAATCTGAGGGGACAGTGCTATGACGGTACCTCTGCTATGAGTGGGAAATTTAAATAGCTGCAGAAGTTGGGTGTGGATTTTGGGCCGAAAGCAGTTTATGTGCATTGTGCCGCTCATAGTTTTAACCTATCAGTTGAAGACAGCCTGCGTCACCTGATCTGTATGCGAAACATTATGAATTTAGCTAAAGACTTGATTAACACGGTTAGGGAAAACCTCCAAAAATACAAATCTTCAGATATATCCATGCAGATGAGAAAACTGTCCTTCACCCACTTTTCCCTACTCGGTGGACATTGAGCACCTCCAGCATCCAACAAATCTTGAAGGACTATGAAAGTTTGTTCGAGTTTTTTGAAACATTGCCAGAAGGAAATGCAACAGATGCAACGTCAAGGTGTCCTGGATACTTTGAAACAATGCAGCACTTCAAGACATTTTTCTTTTTGTCCAGTAAAAGAGGTAAACGTTAATATACAGTGTCCACGCATTGGTATTACTGTGGTAGAATCAAAACTAACATACCACATTGATATTCTGGAAGGAAAGCGTGGGGAGGGGGTGGGGGGAAATTCTGGCAGAACTGCTTGGAGGAAAGACCCCATTTTGGTTGAAGAACCAGATTGGCGCGACAAGGCCGCGTCCCAAAGAGGCACGAGGCTCCTACGCACTGTTCCTGTGATGATCACTACAGCTGAAAGGTCATTCAGCGCTCTTCGCCACCTGAAGATGTGCTTGTGTTCTACAATGAGGCAAAAGAGATTAAACAACATATCAGCACTTAACGCACACCAGGCTGTGCTGGACAACTTGGATCTTAGACCACTTGTAAATAAGTTCATAAAAAGCAACCCAGCATAGAACAACTTTTGCCTTATTCTGAAGTCATTTTGATGGAATTTTGTTGAGTATTTCTTCGATATTTTCGATATTTTCTTTGATTATTTAAATAGAGAGTATTACATTTAAATTTCCTTGCTTACTTTATTTTAATATTCTAGTCAATAAAACTGTTAAATTACCCTGTGAATAATATGTTTCCATTGTTTCAAATTATTTCACACATCTCCTCCTACATCCGAGAAGAGAAAGATTGTTTTGTACTAGGATGTACCAATGCACAGCTTTGCTGTATCAAGCTGTTTAAACTAATACATTTTAATTGAAAATAAATAGTACAGGACTTTCTCGCTCTATTGTTTAAAAATGGAGATATTTACTCAAAACTCGTAATATATGTGAAACTAAATAATATACACTAGCAAACCCAAGAATAACTTGCACTATAACTTATGTAAAACATTTTTTGAGTTCCGGTTTTAAATTTTATAATTTTATTTTTAAAGAATTAATTTCCTCATTTGTATGTTTGGCGCAATAAAAAAGATCAATATTGGGTCCACAAGGGTCAACACTTCTTATTAAAATTTCGACTTCAGGTTAAAATTGTCTAAGTTTTATTAGGTGTTGCACATCTTCATGTCATAGTATTGCTATTAAATTCCCCATTTATAAATTTTTACCAATACAAAATGCAAATATTAACTATTAAGTCTAAAATGGAGATAGATCATTGTTGTACAAACATTTCTTCTAGGAGGTTTAAGGAAAAATAACAAACCTTTAGAGACTTATATTTGATTACTCTATGGCATTGGAGAATTATTGCGTTAAAACTTAAGTAGTATCTCTTTACAACTAAAGGTCACAACATTGTAATATATTTGCTAATATTTCATAAACTGTTGGTTTTATAAAAATATGTTTAATGTAAGAGTTTTTAATTTTTAATAGTACCACAATTTTGCAATGATTATTTATTTAATATCTCAAATAGTTGTGGAGATACGTACATTTCCTCTTTTGTAAAATACCCCAAAATACATTTTCATGGGATAATGAAAATATCCAGTTCATTTATAATCTTAATAAACGCCTAAGTACGAGCTTTAATCAAAATCGTCAGAGCCGATTTGGAGAAAATCTATTTTTTCTCTTTTCGCCCTTAACTAATTTTAAACCACGCAGACAGACGCCATTGCAAATACCACTTTTTAACGTTCGGGGGTCATTAGACGTCAAACTCCATCAACATTTCAAGATAGATTTTTTTACGTTCGCAATATTTTACCTTAAGTGTTCGAAAAGTTAAAAAAATACAGATATTTGCGTATAGCTTGAAAGTTATGTTATAAAAATAAGCTTTGAATAAAATATTTGTATTATAAATAGTTCTACATATTTGTAATGACAAGTAATTTCATATCTCAAATAGTTTCAGAGATATGATAAAAAATTATAATTTAAGCATCAAACCGGAGCCCTTAAAGTCATTTTGCCGAAATATTGAGAGTGGCCATTTTATTTGGAATATTTACAAATGTTTTAAAATTAAATTTGATCAAAATCGCCAGAGATAATTTTTAGAAAATTGACTTTTTCTCTTTTTGCCCTTCAGTAAACTACCTTTAATTTTAGGGTTAGATATCCAACCCCAAAAACCCCTCAGGCAAACACTATGAAAACCCTAAATACCAAGTTTTAACCCGAATGGTTAAATATTTTAGGTTCTAGTTGGAGGTACAGACAGACATAAATTCAAAAACCACTTTTTTGGATTCGGGGGGTCATGAAACGTCAAGATTCATCAGAATCTTGAGTTCGATTTTTTTGACAATCACAATAATTTTCTCTAACTGTAAGATAGTGAGAAAGTAAAAACAACCAGATTTAGATCCTAAATATGCCCAAAAATCAAGTTTCGAGGCCTTATTTTTTTTTCATTTTAATTTGCCCCAGAACCCTCCCCCCCTCCTACATGCCCGGGGGTATTCCATTATTCCATACCCAAGACTCCTGCCCCCCCAATAATTTTCGCAAGTCAGTGCCCCTGCCGATAATAACACAGACATCAATAATTTTTGCAAGTCAGTGCCCCTGCCGATAATAACACGGAATGTTCACGCAGTTAAAAAAATCTGGGCCTATATCCTGAAAACATGCTACTGGAGGCTTATAGGATGCTTATCATAGTTGTAATGCTGAGCAAGTATTACAATGAACCAGATTCAAACACTTTAATAACTGAAAATTAATAGGTCTATTAATTTCACACAAAACAAGCATAGCTTGAAAAAAATAAAACATGTCATGGTGACAAACATGAATACCAACAATGGCAAATAAAATGTTCCAATTTTTGAACTATTAAATGTTAGAGAGAAAAACCAACAAGGACGGCTAATAAATCATGTATGTTGTAAAAGAGAACAAATTAGTCATTTATATTGATAATGAAAACAAAGAAGTCTTGTTTATTGATAAGGAACAAAAGTAGTCTTGTATTTTGATAATGAACACAACTTATTGATAAGGCGTATGAAGAAGTCCTAAATGTTGAAAAGAATTATATAGGAATCATGTATGTTTATTAGGAGCATCAAGTAGTCCTATATGTTGATAAGGATTATAAAATAATCATATATGTTGATAAGGAGCTCAAATTAGTCCTATATATCGATAAGGATTATAAAAAAATTCATATATGTTGATAAGGAGCACAGAGTAGTCCTGTAAATTGATAAAGAAAATAAATTAATCGTATGTTGATAAAGAACACATGTTGTATGTTGATAAAGATTATAAAGTCGTTCTGTATGTTGATAAGTAGCATAAAAGAATCAGGTATGTCGTTAAGGAGCAAAAATTAGTCATGTATGTTCATAAGGAATAAAAAGTAGTGAATTATGTAGAAAGAGTCATAAATAAATCATATAGGTTGAAAAATACTACGGACTATATTATATATTGATAAGGAGCACAAAGTAGTCCTGTGATTTGATAAGGAACACAAAGTAGTCAAGCATATTGATAAGGATTACAAAGTAGTCATGAATATTGATAAGAAACACAAAGTAGTCATGCATTATGATAAGAAACACAAAGTAGTCATGCATATTGATAAGGAACACAAAGTAGTCAAGCTAATTGATAAGGAACACAAAGTGGTCATGCATATTGATAAGGAACACGAAGTAGTCATGCATATTGATCAGGAATACAAAGAAGTCAAGCATATTCATAAGGAACACAAAGTAGTCATGCATATTGATAAGGAACACAAAGTAGTCATGCATATTGATAAGGAATACACAGAGGTAAAGCATATTGATAAGGAACACAAAGTAGTCACGCATATTGATAAGGAACACAAAGAAGACATGCATATTGATAAGGAACACAAAGAAGTCATGCATATTGATAAGAAATACAAAGAGGTCAAGCATATTGATAAGGAACACAAAGTAGTCATGCATATTGATAAAGAACACAAAAAAGTCAAGCATATTGATAAGGAATACAAAGTAGTCATGGATATTGATAAGGAATACACAGAGGTCAAGCATATTGATAAAGAACACAAAGTAGTCATGCATATTGATAAGGAACACAAAGTAGTCATGCATATTGATAAGGAATACAAAGTATTCAAGCATATTGATAAGGAACACAAAATAGTCATGCATATTGATAAAGAACACAAAGTAGTCATGCATATTGATAAGGAACATAAAGTGGTCATGCATATTGATAATGAACACAAAGTAGTCAAGCATATTGATAAGGAACACAAAGTAGTCATGCATATTGATAAGGAACACAAAGTAGTGAAGAATATTGATAAGGAAAACAAAGTGGTAATGCATATTGATAAGGAATACAAAGAGGTCAAGCATATTGATAAGGAACACAAAGTAGTCATGCATATTGATAAGGAACACAAAGTAGTCATGCATATTGATAAGGAACACAAAGTAGTCATGCATATTGATAAGGAACATAAAGTAGTCAAGCATATTGATCAGGAATATAAAGTAGTCAAGCATGTTGATAAGGAACACAAAGCAGTCAAGCATATTGATAAGGAACACAAAGTAGTCAATCATATTGATAAGGAACACAAAGTGGTCAAGCATATTGATAAGGAACATAAAGTAGTCAAACATATTGATAAGGAACACAAAGTAGTCATGCATATTGATAAGGAATACAAAGTAGTCAAACATATTGATATGGAACACAAAGTAGTCATGCATATTGATAAGGAATACAAAGAGGTCAAGCATATTGATAAGGAATACAAAGTAGTCAAACATATTGATAAGGAACACAAATTAATCAAGTATATTGATAAGGAACATAAAGTAGTCAAACATATTGATAAGGAACACAAAGTAGTCAAGCATATTGATAAGCTACACAAAGTAGTCAAGCATTATGATAAGGAACATAAAGTAGTCAAACATATTGATAAGGAACATAAAGTAGTCAAGCATATTGATAAGGAACACAAAGTAGTCATGCATATTGATAAGGAACATAGAGTAGTCAAGCATATTGATAAGGAATACAAAGTAGTCAAGCATATTGATAAGGAACACAAAGTAGTCAAGAATATTGATAAGGAACATAAAGTAGTCAAACATATTGATAAGGAACACAAAGTAGTCATCCATATTGATAAGGAACACAAAGTAGTCAGGCATATTGATAAGGAATACAAAGAGGTCAAGCATATTGATAAGGAACACAAAGTAGTCATGCATATTGATAAGGAACACAAAGTAGATCAAGCATATTGATAAAGAATACAAAGAGGTCAAGCATATTGATAAGGAACACAAAGTAGTCATGCATATTGATAAGGAACACATTTAGTCAAGCATATTGATAAGGAATACAAAGAGGTCAAGCATATTGATAAGGAACACAAAGTAGTCATGCATATTGATAAGGAATACAAAGAGGTAAAGCATATTGATAAGGAACATAAAGTAGTTATGCATATTGATCAGGAACACAAAGTAGTCATGCATATTGATAAGGAACACAAAGTAGTTATGCATATTGATCAGGAACACAAAGTAGTAATGCATATTGATAAGGAACACAAAGTAGTCATGCATATTGATAAGGAACATAAAGTAGTCAAGCATATTGATAAGGAATACAAAGTAGTCAAGCATATTGATAAGGAACACAAAGTAGTCAAGCATATTGATAAGGAACATAAAGTAGTCAAACATATTGATAAGGAACACAAAGTAGTCATGCATATTGATAAGGAACACAAAGTAGTCATGCATATTGATAAGGAACACAAAGTAGTCATGCATATTGATAAGGAACATAAAGTAGTCAAGCATATTGATAAGGAACACAAAGTAGTCATGCATATTGATAAGGAATACAAAGAGGTCAAGCATATTGATAAGGAATACAAAGTAGTCATGCATATTGATAAGGAATACACAGAGGTCAAGCATATTGATAGGGAACACAAAGTAGTCATGCATATTGATAAGGAACACAAAGTAGTCATGCATATTGATAAGGAATACAAAGAGGTCAAGCATATTGATAAGGAACACAAAGTAGTCAAGCATATTGATAGAGAACACAAAGTAGTCAAGCATATTGATAAGGAACATAAAGTAGTCAAACATATTGTTAATGAACACAAGGTAGTCATGCATATTGATAAGGTATACAAAGAGGTCAAGCATATTGATAAGTAACACAAAGTAGTCATGCATATTGATAAGGAACACAATAAAGTCATTCATATTGATAAGGAACATAAAGTAGTCAAGCATATTGATAAGGAATACAAAGTAGTCAAGCATATTGATAAGGAACATAAAGTAGTCAAGCATATTGATAAGGAATACAAAGTAGTCAAGCATATTGATAAGGAACACAAAGTGGTCATGCATATTGATAAGGAATACAAATTAGTCATGCATATTGATAAAGAACACAAAGTAGTCAAGCATATTGATAAGGAACATAAAGTAGTCAAGCATATTGATAAGGAATACACAGAAGTCAAGCATATTGATAAGGAACATAAATTATTAAAACAAATTGATAAGGAACACAAAGTAGTCATGCATACTGATAAGGAACATAAAGTAGTCAAGCATTTTGATAAGGAATACAAAGTAGTCAAGCATATTGATAAGGAACACAAAGTAGTCAAGAATATTGATAAGGAACACAAAGTGGTCATGCATATTGATAAGGAATACAAAGAGGTCAAGCATATTGATAAGGAACACAAAGTAGTAAAGCATATTGATAAGGAACACAAAGTAGTCATGCATATTGATAAGGAACACAATCTAGTCATGCATATTGATACGGAACATAAAGTAGTCAAGCTTATTGATAAGGAACATAAAGTAGTCAAGCATATTGATAAGGAACACAATGTAGTCATGCATATTGATAAGGAACATAAAGTAGTCAAGCATATTGATAAGGAACACAAAGTATTCATGCATATTGATAAGGAACACAAAGTAGTCAAGCATATTGATAAGGAACTCAAAGTAGTCATTCATATTGATAAGGAACACAAAGTAGTCAAGCATATTGATAAGGAACATAAAGTAGTCAAACATAATGTTAAGGAACACAAAGTAGTAATGCATATTGATAAGGAACACAAAGTAGTCATGCATATTGATAAGGAACACAAAGTAGTCAACCATATTGATAAGGAACATAAAGTAGTCAAGCATATTGATAAGGAACACAAAGTAGTCATGCATATTGATAAGGAATACAAAGAGGTCAAGCATATTGATAAGGAACGAAGTAGTCCTTTATGTCGATAAGGAGGACTGCGGCTAGGCCAGTGAGAAGTTAAGGCCATCTCTTGAAGTGACCACTGCAACAATCATTAAAACAATGGAACTGGTTGGCTTGACTGCCAGTCTGAGTGTTTTAACGAGCATGGTGTGTTTTGTGATGGTCTGCGCTTGGTCTCCGGTCTGTAGACCAAGAGTTATGACTTGACTGGACGATCTGGAGTACTTTGAAGACCGGCCTCTCCTATATATATATATATATATCAAACTTCTTTGCTAGGAGGCATTCTTCCACCTTCTTTTAGAAGAAGGAAGATCATTGGAATATTACCAGGGAACTATATTTTCTCTCCTTCTTGAGGAAGTAGGATCATTGGCGCACTACCAGGGAACTATCGTTCATCTCCTTCTAAAGGGAGGAGAATCATTGGCACATTAACAGGGAACTATCGTCCACCTTCTAGAGGAAGGAGGATCATTGGCGCACTACCTAAGAACTATATTCCACCTCTTTCTATAAGTAGGAGGATCATTGGCGTACACCAAAGAACTATCTTCCACCTCTTTCTATAAGTAGGAGGATCATTGGCGTACACCAAATAACTATCTTCCACCTCTTTCTATAAGTAGGAGGATCATTGGCTTACTACCAAAGAACTATCTTCCACCTCTTTCTATAAGTAGGAGGATCATTGGCGTACTACCAAAGAACTATCTTCCACCTCTTTCTATAAGTGGGAGGATCATTGGCGTACACCAAATAACTATCTTACAACCTCTTTCTATAAGTAGGAGGATAATTGATATATTACCAAGGAATTATCTCCCACCACCTTCAGAGGAAGGGGATCATCGTCATATTACCAGAATCTCAGGTAGGTTTTTGGTCTTCTCAGGCTTGAAAATGATCTATCTGCTGTGGAACTTGTCACAAGGATAGTCAGGAGGAGTCTGGCAAACTTCACCAATTCTAGAATCATGGACTTCTTTTTTGCAGGTTTTTCTGAAGAAAGTCAACCACAGAAGCAACGCTGGTAACCTTTTCCTTCCTAGATTTCAAGATATAGATAAACATTCCTCTGTGTAAAAGCATTCCTGCTGCATAAATTTCATCTTTAAAATATTCATGGAACTCCTGAAACTAATTTCTCATGCCGTTGAGAAAGTGTTCGGCGTTTAATATGAAGTTAATAATATTGAACTTGAATCGGGTGCTGATGCACTCCACGATCGTACCGACGACTTCATTGAACACCTGTAGGTATAATTCCTTTGGGGTGATGCTTCATACGGCGTTCTGAAATTTCCCAGGAGTTCAAGCAACGTAGCAATAATATCTGAGGGTGACCTGGTGGTCTAGGGGTAAGGTGTCGAACTTCTGTGCTGGGGTCCGGGGTTCAATTCTTGGTCCCGGCACAAATTTATCTGAGTACCAAATTCCTCCTTCACCTCTGACAAGACGTCTTGTGAATGTTGGGAGTTGTAACAATACGGAATAAATGCGCCGCTCTTTGGGCGTAAATAATAATAATATGTGTGATCAATCTCCCCACTTCGGGCGTCGATTGATACACAATGGATTAATTCCCAGATAAAAGATGATGTGATGACTTTAGGTTGTCTTAAGCTCCGTGATCGAGCGCCTATCACCACTGTACGGAAAATATACCGTTCAATCAGCTGTCTATAGCCCCGTGTTCGAGCACTAATTAAATCGGTATTAATATTATTAAAGAAAGAGAAATGTTGTTGGCTGTTATTTCACACACGGTTTATTTATATTACACCAGTAAATTATTTGCACATATTTCAGTTAAATGTTTCTTATCACTGCACACTTGTGATATTGAAGTGACTTATATTATAATGTGTTGGACTGTGAGCAAGGTCCCGGAGATCGTCCTCCCCATCGTCGTCGTTAATTGCTATCGCTATTCTGTACTGTCTATACTGTACTGCTGAATAAACATACGCACTATGGTCTATATATGACATACCCCTTGCATTTTCTCCCTTGGTCAACAAAGTAAAAACTAACCAATAGACAGAGTCCTGGCGACACATTTTGTGAGAGCTAGCTTCTTATTGGTATAAAGAAATGGCGTGTTCTACCAAATACTATGAACTTTTTCCTTTAACAGGAAGCAACGCAGTAGATATTTTAACAAGAAAGAAGGTATAAAAAAATATATTTTAGGGGTGAAATCCTTTTCACCTCATTCTAAGAAACGCGTGTTTGTTCATGGATGAATCTTAAAAGGATACTCTACCTATATTACTTTAAAGAAAAATTACCTTCATCCATGACTTTTTACATAATTTAGATTAATCCAAATCAATACATTACAGAGTGCCAGGCCTCCACCGTGGTTCGGATTCCACGTTAAACTGTATGTCCTCCATTTCATCTCACAATCACCCTACCATTACACATTAGCGTAAGTCCGTATAACCAGAACGGGTAGTAAGACGCGGTGCTAATAATAATAATAATAATAATAATAATAATATCTTAGGTTTGCTGAAAGTGAAGTGATTTTCCTTAAAGGGCACTGCTGACCATATCTACGTGGCCGAAAACTTTGTAAAATTAACGAAGAGGGAAGAACACTTGGAACGTTTCTATATAAATTATAAAGCCGTTGGCTTTGGCCCCAGCATCCAATTATCCTGGTTCTGCTAATTCCTCCATAAAGTTTGCGATTTTGTTGGGATTGAAGAAGGAGGATGAAAGATTTGGATAGAACTGTCTAACGAGTCAGGCATGAAGGGACTCAGATTCTTACATGGTCCATCACCTACCTGACTTTGAAAGTTTTTGAAGATGCCTACTCTTTTTGGAAAGTTTCGGACAAAATTGATTATGCTTTGTACCAGGCTAAGTGCGTTACGGCATCCGTTAATTTGATTTACCATGTCCCACACAGTAGGACTCAAAGAATGAGTATGAATGAGAATGAATACAGCTCCTGGTGCTTCCCTTTTCATTCTAATCTGTACCCTGATAAAATTTCCTATCGTGCTCTGAGCGCTGTTAAGACACTAGCCTGCGCAGTCTGTGACCGATAGATTTAACCGGCAAAGGACATCCAAGATAGTGCGGACTCAGACTTGATATTCGATGGCTCATAGATCCCCAGAAACATTTATAATATTTCGAGATTCTGATTCTGCGTGGCGGCTCTGAACAAGATAAAAGCTTGTACCTGGGCAGATATATCAGACATCTTATCCACGATGATCGCGTAGTGTTTTGCATCAGTGATCCGAGATGTCAGATTATAGGTATTTTCCTATCATTGTAAAGTTGGCACGAAACAGTCACGAAACAGTCACTTCATGGACCCCAACTTTAAAACAGATTCTCGGTGGCATACCGATCTTTTTTTGCTTTTGGAATTTTGCACGTGATTTTTTACACTTCTAGAATCCTGATTCAACAAAAGTCAACTACAATGTTGATGAAAAAGTAATGCATTTTGGATTTAATGTTGGTCTCAAATCTTACAGAAAACTACGTATTTTAATCTTTCATATTCCAACCGAGGTTAAGTTTTCAGCCAGTGAGTTATTAAATTTATTTTATGAACGTTGTGTCATTGTTATTTAGTAGTGTGTGGTTGAGAATAGGAGGCCTACCAACTTCTGCTGTTGCCGTCCATGCAGGAGTTTCAAGCGTTGCCTGTAAAGTTGTTTTATGACTTACTGATGGGTCAAGACACTTCTCCACTTCACTTGAGGTTTTTTTTTACTATAAACTTATTCATTTTGGTATTTTTACGTACAATAACACTAATGTTTCCGTATTACCAATGTTTATATACAGGAATCACTGTATTCTTCTTTGAAGTAAATCACAATATTATACCCTAGATCACTCCAAACACATTTAAAAACGTTGCCTACCTCTGACGTCACGGAAGGTCACGATAGGAATCCCCATACTAGTGAATTTACATTTTACTAAGCGAGTTTTAAAGCTATCATTTTTAAACAAAAACCATAAATTCTTAAATAATTCTAAAAATAGTCCTACAGTGACATAAAATTGTTATTTTGATCTTGAAGTAATTTTTTTTGTAAACATTTAAAAACATCATCTTCAACTTAGGTTATTAGGCAACGTAGTTAACGAGAATATTGATATAGTATAAACAAATTAACCTTTGCGCGTTGATATTCAACTGAACTGAACCAGCGCTAGCAGAATACTCCGGTATATATAGATAACCATAATATAATAATGAAAATGTTTTATCTTTCATGATTGCGTCCATAATATATAGTGTGCAGCGTTTTCTACGACTAGCGCTCCTGCTGGCGATTTCTTATGCTTGACTTTGGCGGCTTATTTTAAAACCAAGATCTCTTTTCGTACTCAATCGATCTTGGTTTGGTTTTGTCGAAAAAATATATTTTATTTATTCGTTTCTTTACTATTGGGCTGAATGTGGTCTCTGGTACCTTTTATTTCCAACTGTAGGGGGGGGGGTTGGGGGAGGTCCAGTAGGTTCGGGCCAAGGCCGTAGCCAG
>CABEEJ010009263.1:1715-19500 GCA_901482245.1 Timema douglasi
AAAAAAAAGTACACCCGACCGGGCTTCGAAGTGAAACCTCGATCTTCTCATCACCAGCAATCCAGTTTAATAGAAGAGTGACGCGTTGGAGCTTTCGGCCACCGATGCGGGCAATTAACTAATTAATGTTTAAATAAAATATTGTGTCTGTCTGAGAATATTACTGCAAGCCTATATTAGACATTACGATCGATTGGTCGACCTCGGTGCTCTTGGGGAGAGGTGATTGCCTCAGGACCAGACGTTCGTGGGTTCCAACCCAGCCGGGGTCGACGGATTTTTCTTGAACGATAACAATCCGTAGCACAACTTCCTTCGGAGGGGCAGTAAAGCCGTTGGTCCCATGTCGATTGTGGTATGTTAAACGAACCCTGAAGGGTATATGAAAATACCTTTCCAGCAAAAATTTGTAAGCCTTTTTTCTCTCGCTCATTGAAATTCTCGGGTGCTGATATAATCAGTTGGTTCATAAAGTGCACGTTAAATACCTCAAATAGATAAAATACAATAATTGATGTTGTGTTGTACTGACCTGCGCAAGCAATCTTACAGTTTGACTGTAAAATGGTGACGATGCATCCATGCCGTGATCCAGACATGTGTGCAGAAGATATATCAAACAGTTCGGGTTGGCCTTTGCAGCAGATTCCAACGCGCATGTCTGACGCGGTTTCAACAAGATGGCGGGCTTGCGAGAAGAGAGCGGCACACATGAAGATTCGATGAAGATAATATGATTATCACCTTTTATTGGTTCTTGAAACAATGCAGGACTATTGTTTTTCAAGCTCCTTTGATTAACTGTCGAGATTATATCCATGGAATGTTGTCTGGTGTACCAGATGATTGCTGTTACCAGTCCACAGAACATAACCACGAGGAGGAATTGTTTCCGAACGGTCATTATTATAGCTTGTGGATCGTGGCGGGTGGTGATGCTAACAGAGATACGGTGACATATTGCACGGCCGGTGAGCACGATTTCGTGACCACTCGCAATGTTGGACCAAACAATGAACCAATTGGGTGAAAAATAAGAGCGATATTTATTATCAACAGGGCCCGGATTTAGATGTCATGTCCTCTTTTCATTGGTCCGTCACAAGCGCTGCTCGCAACTACATAAACTAGGTTCAAGATCACCTGGTTGTAGAAATATAAATTTCATAGGTAATTTTGTGGTAATTTTTGGTCATTTTTGAAATTAAAGTAATATTTTCTTGGTTACCATCCTTTTAGATTCATATTTAGGCAGTTTTCAAAAGTTATTTTAAGGCACACGTGTCAAATAAGTATATTTTTAAATACGGTTGATGTTTTTGGTAGGCCATGGGATATGCGTCCTGTTTGAATGTCTGGTTGTAAAATACACATTCTTGGTGAGACTGTAACTAGGCTGGAGAGGGTTGCGTTGGGAGGGGTAGCTATTAATTCTGAAGGAGGTATTTATTATTCAATTCAGCAGAACGAAAGATTTTAGTTGTTAAAGGCTTTTCATTGCTAATGTATATTTTAGTTTTCATTTGTAAAGCACGTGTTTGATTTAGCCGTGTGCATTTATTACACCTCTTTTTTCACATTTTTAGATCATTTTTTTAGTGAAAATTTGAAGTCAATTTTTAGAACCTCTTGGTCATGTTATTGATCACATTTTATTGATTGTTGGGTAGTAGAAATATGGTCCCTTCTTATTAAATATATCTGAAACCTTAGCTCAATCAACACCTCGTCTACGGTCTACTGAACTAAGATAAAGAGTCCCAGGTTCAGTTTACGGAAAATCTAGGCGATTATTTATTAAATTGGGGGTTTATATTTCCCAATGATGACTTAACGACCGGAGAAGTGAGGGTTTGTTTTACAACCATGCCAGTTTGTAAGTCTTGTGCTGAAATAATCAATCGATTCAGAAAGTACATGGCTTTAAGCTCTATACCCGCTTAGATTGCCGTAAGGTCTAACGCGCTACTCTCGCAGTATACTAGATTGCCGATAACGAGGAGATCAAGGTTCTAGTTTCTGTCGGGTGTATTTTCCTAAACGGTTTTCCACTCTCCCTCCACGTAAATGTGGGTACACTTTCTATAAATATAACTTTTCTAATTCTTAAAACCATTAGCATACATAAGTATATAACCCGGACGGTTAGTAAGACGTGGTGCTAAAAAAATAATAAATAATAAAAACAAGCTATTCTTAAAGACTAAACTGTATTATTATTATTATCATCACCGCGTCTTACTACCCGTTCGGGTTATACGCACTTACGCTAATGTGTAATGGTAGGGTGATTGTGAGATGAAATGGAGGACCTACAGTTTAACGTGGAATCCGAACCACGGTGGAGGCCTGACATTCCCCACATTCACAAGATGTCTTGTCAGAGGTGAAGGAAGGGTTTGGTAATCAGATAAATCTGTACCGGGACCGAGAATTGAACCCCGGCCACCAGCACATAAGTCTGACACCTTACCCCTAGACCGCCAATTATTATTATTAATTTCCGTTCGTGATAACCAAGCTTCATTATTCAGAGACTTACTATCAATAACAACTTTTCTGATAGGGCAAATGGATGTTCCTATAAACTATAGCTGTACACAATTAGCTGTTTTATATATAATTATGTTTTGATGTTTAGGCTTGCTTAATATTGATGCGTCATTCTAAACCAACAACGAACAGTGCATGCATGACTTTTTCATCTTTAGCGCCGCGGATTTTACGCCAACGGTGCATAGTTAATAATAATTCACATACAGTTTTATTTTGTCGTGTTTTTCCATCACGTTTCCCTACCCCATTTGGCTTTTACGCTTAATAATTAATTAGTCTAATGGAATAAGGACCAGGAAGATAGAATTTATAAGAAAGATATCCGATTATCGTAGAGGAAGAATTGAAAAACATTTGGTAAACATTTTTTGCACACCCTACCGGGTTCCTATCTTCTTGTCATTGGCAGTTAGTCCATTCTACTGCTACACTGAGCACACTCATTGCGTACATTAAATAAACGGGATGGTTTGTGCATTCAACAAAATGTTTCGAACTAAACCATGGACATTACGTATTATGCATGACTTTTAATAGAGCTATCAACCTATGAGAATACAAGAAAAGCTAGTAGTCAGATATAATACCAGGATACACAGCAGAAGAGGAAAAAACCTCTGTAACTTACATGTTTTAAAATGTTCTAGAAGGAGCCATATTTGTTGGCTAATTAATAATCTGCTTTTCTCCAGTGTAAATAACATCATGTGAATATGGTTGAAAATAAAGGTAAAATATTACACTTTGGTGTCTGTTGTAATGAAGCTCCACTCAAATATGTATGACCATAACAGATTCAGAACAAAAATAAATAATTAAATAATAACTTGGCTAGTATAAGTTCATAAATAAAGGGTTAATTAATAAAGCTAAATAGTACAAAAATACTAGTTTTCTACTTCGTCTGATAATTCACAATCAATGTTTGCATGTTCATAATCATTAGAGGCCATTTAGGCTTATACGAGCTTAAGCGATCGTTAACAGTGTTTCCTGGCGTTAACTGTTTAAAATGGTCGTGTTTCCACGAGATTGAGCGAAGTTAGTAGTGTTTCCTGGCGTTAACTGTTTTAAATGGTCGTGTTTCCACGAGCTTGCGTGACGTTAGCAGTGTTTCCTGGCGTTAACTGTTTTAAATGGTCGTGTTTCCACGAGCTTGCGTGACGTTAGCAGTGTTTCCTGGCGTTAGCGGTTTTAAATGGTCGTGTTTCCACGAGCTTAAGCGAAGTTAACAGTGTTTCCTGGCGTTAACTATTTTACATGGTCGTGTATCCACGAAGTAACCTCTCTCAAAGGAGATACATATTGAAATCATTCTCTCTAGACTTAAATCACTTTTAAAATATTTTTCTTAATCACTGTTACTCTTTCAAAATTATTTTCGGGTATATTAATCTTTATAAACAATTAATAATGCATTATATTTCTTGTCTTATGTATAGGAGTCAAATTTTCAGCTGCATTGCTGTTGATCTAACATTCTTTTAGTAAGACTATGGGTTTTCAATGTAATTGATTTCTTAGCAGAAAATAATTTGTGTCTCGTATTATTTTGATTTCTGTCCTACTAAGGATGATATTTTTTGATTATATAAATACTGCTGCTCGTTTGTTTGCTTGTTTGTTTCAGGTACATCCTATTAATTGTGTAATGTATAGTTAGATTAACTGGGAAGAATCCCTAATCAGTTCATTATTTATATTGTCCACGGGCTGGAGTTCTAATTTGACTATAGGTACTAGCGTGTCCTCTGTTAGGCCCATTATACACCTACAGTTTCACCTTGAGGTTGAACTGACAGGCTGACCTGAGACAATTCTACCTGTCCCAGCTCACTCCCACACACCTACAGATTTCACCTTGAGGTTGAACTGACAGGTAATATCACAATTCAATAAACCATAAATATTTTAAGAAACAAGTGTTAAAAAGAACATGAGATAATATTAGATGAAACAGATAATACAGTGTAATAAGATAGATAAGTTAACTTGATAAAAGTGGGATCATAAAAATATAGAGGTTAAATGAAAGTTGAGATATATTCTTATCTGAAAGTTTTGAATGCTCTTGTTCCTTGTAATTCTGGAGTGAAATTGTCACGACATGTTTCGGCGCTGCATAGGCACCATCCTCAGGTCATAAATGAATCCTGAAATGAGTTCTTTCCACGACGAATCGAATAGAACTGACTAGACTGAGTTCTATTTTATTGAATTGTGATATTATAACTTCCTGAAATACAAGAATAAGCAAACTCATAAACTTTTATCAAAGGATAGGCATCAATTCTCAAATAAACTCAATTAACTTTTGTTTTAATTATAATTGTATTGTCTTTTTATCAGTATTGTACACTTCATCTTTTACTTTAACTCATGTCTTTAATACATGTATTTTAATATGTTTTTTGTTTTTGGTTATATATGTGTTTTCCGACTCACATTTTTAATGTGTTTTTATAATGTCAAGTATTAAATTTTAACTTTTATTTTAAAAAATTTTCTTTTATCACAATCTTTAGACTCAATGCATAATCTCTATTCCTTGATCACAATCAATCATTTTACTTGAATTCGTGTTTTATTAACAATTTTGCTAAGTATTCCATATACTCTTTATGACAAGTAAACTTAATTGTATTATCTTTATAATTTATATCAATAACTTAATTTTCTGTCTTATTTTTCTCATTTCAATTGATTTCTATTTTTATCAATTAGGACAATAAAATGTGTTTGTGTTTGCTAAAAAGGTTTTTTCTTCCAAAAAGGAATGTTGACTATATGGTTTGGTTCGGCTACTGGAATTCATATTGATAGCTTAGCAATCAAAATTCAGAATTTGGGATAAGTATAAAAATATTAACCAATCATCACCAGTACACACCACACATTAAACTAACTAAACCTTAAATTTACCCATCACATTATTTATAACATGCCATTAGTATTAGGAACTTTTATTCAAAAAGTTTCTAGTTTTTTTTTAGCAGTGCGTATGTATTAATGATGCTAATGGTTTTAGGGATGAGAAATGTTATATTTACAAGAAGTGTACCCGCATTTGCTCGGAGGCAGAATGAAAAAATATTTCTGAAGGGAAACCACCCTCAGTACACACAGCCAAGATTCAAACCTAGATCTCCCAGTCATTAGCAATTGTTATACCCAACTTGTTGCCTACCAATATACTGTTCTTAATCACAACAATTTTTTTTTTTTTTGTAAATAATGTATTTTAACATAAGAATGATGGCAGGGACTAGTTTTACATATTTTCTTGTGATTTTATTTTGATGTGGTTTAAGTCATTAATAATAATAAAAAAATGTCAACCTTTTGAGGGGGAGGGGGAGTTTGAACTCCCAAAACCCTCCCCTGGCTACGGCCTTGAGGGAACATCAACAGTTTGTACCTACACAAACAGAAACTTAGTTTGCTGGAAATTACTTAAATAAAAAATCAATAAACATGCATCGTTATCATTAAAAAATAAAGATTTATATTTAGCTATTTACATATTTATTTAAACTTTGTAATGTTCAAAGTGTATAATTCTCTAGATATTCAAACACAGGGCAGACATTATTATGCTTGAACTTATAATAGATTATATATTTATGTTTTAAAATATCGCTATGATATTTTTGAGATGTTTTAAATAACTTGATGTTGTATTCGAGGTTTAAAGTTAACAAAACTTTTTTATTGATTTTTTTCGCATAGTATAATAATGTTCACTTATTGAGAATACAGAATAAGCCCCTCTTGTAAAAGTAAAACTTTAATGTTGGTAGTGCTGGAGACTGTGGTATACTATCCAGGGATGAGACAATCCCCTTGTTGATAATGTACTATCGCAATGTTGGTAGTGCTGGAGACTGTGGTATACTATCCAGGGATGAGACAATCCACTTGTTGTTAATGTACTATCGCAATGTTGGTAGTTCTGGAGACTGTGGTATACTATCCAGGGACGAGACAATCCACTTGTTGTTAATGTACTATCGCAATGTTGGTAGTTCTGGAGACTGTAGTATACTATCCAGGGACGAGACAATCCACTTGTTGTTAATGTACTATCGCAATGTTGGTAGTGCTGGAGACTGTAGTATAATATCCAGGGATGAGACAAACCACTCGCTGTTAAAGTACTATCGCAATGTTGGTAGTGCTGGAGACTGTGGTATACTATCCAGGGAATTGCTTCTGTCTCGGGGAATACCCGCACACTTAGCAAGGTCACTCAGCTGTTGGAGAAACCCAGTTGCAATGACCGAATGTTGTGGTGACAACAATGCGTCGGACATCACTCCCAGCCTCACAGTGTCACCGTAGTTCATTATAGTCAGAGACAAACCTAACAAACAAAAATAAATAAACATTAGCTTGCACAATATTTATTGTCATTTATTAACTTAATTCCCATGTCGGTGACCTGGCGGTCTAGGGGTAAGGTGTCAGACTTCTGTGCTGGCGGCCGGGGTTCAATCCTCGGTCCCGGCAAAGATTTATCTGATTACCAAACCCTTCCTTCACCTCTGACAAGACATCTTGTGAATGTGAGGAATGCCAGGCCTCCACCGTGGTTCGGATTCCACGTTAAACTGTAGGTCCTTCATTTCATCTCACAATCACCCTACCATTTCACATTAGCGTAAGTGCGTATAACCCGNCACAATCACCCTACCATTTCACATTAGCGTAAGTGCGTATAACCCGAACGGGTAGTAAGACGCGGTGCTAATAATAATAATAATTCCCATGTCTTGAGATTGTCTGGGCTCTTACACTTTATTTCAATATTCTTTATAGTCAATTTCATTACTTTTCCTTTTACGATGCAATAGTTTCTTAATCCAGACACTAAAATATATTAGTAGTCGCGACAGTACAGTCCATTCACAATAGGAGTGCTGGTGATAAACGACAGCTATCAGAAGATGAAAAAACGGCTAAAAGTAAAAAAAATAGGTAATTAAAAACTTTTACTTTTGTGAAAGTTTTAACCACCAAAAGTGATAACTTAACTTATGGTCATGCATATCACATGGTTTCGCGAATGAATACATGAAAGTAGAACTGGTAGATTTAGCTAGCTGTCACTTACCTACACTCCTACCGTAGATAAAGTATATATACTAAGTTTTAAAGTTGCTAAACCCCAATTTTTATACGAATACCCCTTTAGACCACCAACATTGGATGAAAGTGACTAAAATTTGTCATTAAAAAAATGTATAATTTGATTATTAATTTTAAAGTTCATCTAGTGATATATTAAAAGCCTCTAATAATAATTCCTTATGTATTACTGTGTATTTTATCTTAACATAATTAAATAAACGGGCTAAGAATATAACTACAATTTGGAAAACTTCAATTTTCGCCTTTGTAGCAACATGAATTTCCAGTTTCAAAATAATGGACTTCCTATGAAAATCAGACTTTATTTTAAATTAGCTTCACTCATTTTAATGGTGATTATAAGTTATTATAAACAGGATAAAAACTATGACATTATTATAATGATACTGGGGCACGGGTATAGAACCCAGTACCCTTAGTCTTGTGTGTCAATAAATACTCTAACCACTGAGCTTTCCGGGCTTATACAGTTCCCGGAACGGTGATTCTATTTAAGGCAATTGAACTCCATGTTTATGAACTATCTTAATTTATGACGAATGATCCTGCTCATGAATCTTATCAGGTTGTTTTTTTATAACAAAAACTGGTTTGACCAAAATAAATAAAATGTTGCTTAAGTAGATATATTTAGATTAATATTCTACATACAGCAGCCTAATATCAATAGTTTTTGTATATCTTATCATAGCCATTGCGGAATTTGATTATTACTTTTTATCCTCATTTAAAAAGTTTTGGGTTTGAATACCACAATACTCGTGACAAATATTCAAAACCTTGGTGGTCTTGGGGATAAAGTGCCCGCCTTAGGACCCAATGCTCGTGAGTTCAAAACCCGGCTGAGGTCTACGAATTTTTCTCTTTTTTCGGAGGAGAAGTAAAGCCGTTCTCCCCCATGTTCATTGTGGCAGGTAAAATTACCCTGGATAAGGATATAGAAATACCTTTTTCGGCCAAATTGGTAAGACCTTTCGCTCTCGCTCATAAAAAATCCGTAATAATCGGTCGGTTCAGAAAGTGCACTCCCTAAATAAAATGTTAAAAAGACTAGACTGGGACGCTGAGAGATATTTCAGTGGGGTGGTTTGATTTGGTCTTCCCCAACTATTTTAAATTAAAATAATACTAAACATTCAATCCTAAATTATTGCTTTTATCAAATTTTGATCAAAAGTCCCGTTGAGTAATTTTGAGAGTACCCACAATACATCATGTGTGAAGATATACGATGGCACTAAATCTAAAACCATCCCGTTTTTCATTTATTGGTGTTGTTTATAAACAATTTCTTAAGACAAATGTAAACTCGCGTGTTTAGTGAATACTGTTACTAGCTTTGTAATCTACACAAGTAGTGGCTGAAAGATCATTTTTACAAACTTAAATATTTCAAAAATATAACTTACACTGACCATTCATTGACTTGGAATTTAGAATCAAATTTGCTCTGGTCATAAAAAGTGGAAGCTGATGTGTTAAGTAGATTTAAAAACTATTACAACACAAATAGCATCGGAATTAAATGTACTGAAAATAGCTTCAGTGGTATTTATAAATATAATATGTTGAGGGCCGCTTGAAACCTGCCAGTCAACCCCGAAACTACGTGCGGAAAACTAAGCTAAATGTTTCTAATTACCCAATATTATTTTAAATGATTTGTACAAAAAGCTTAAATAACTGCTATTTATTGTTAAAGTCACAACTAAATATCATATTCTTTAAATTGAAACATCCCACCTGGACACGGGAATCTAACCTGGGACCTTTGGATTAGTGCGCCAATACTCTAACCACTGAACTATCCATGAGTCGTCCCATGCCCAGGGTCATTCTTCACTCATATTTCAGGGCAGAGTCTGTGATGGACGTGCTTTGGGCACGGGACGACACCTGGATAGTTCAGTGGTTAAGAGTATTGGCGCACTAATCCAAAGGTCTCAGGTTAGATTCCCGTGTCCAGGTGGGATGTTTCAATTTAAAGAATATGATATTTAGTTGTGACTTTAACCGTATTTAACAAATATAATAGCTTGGATATTTAATCCATCATGATATGCGCATTCGTACAGTTGTGATTGTAGTATTGGTGACCCTCGTGTTGGACTGGATTGCTGGTGACGGGGGAGATAGAGGTTATAATACCTGTAAGGTGTACTCAGAGGGGGGAGGGGGTCTTAGTCAATCGTTTCCTGTTATCTCTTTATGCAAATCCGGGCTCATTTCCTTTAAAATTATACCTTCCTTATTCCTATTCCAGTAATGCAACTAATGTATGAGTGTAAGCCGTACGCGTACTACTAAGAAGCAGTGAATATATATAAACAAAACATTAACATGTATCTTGTGGAGTTGGCAAACGACTCAAATTAAAGCTGTACATGCATGTCGGGGGTAGTCTCACATATGTTGGCTTGCGGTGGTCTCCAGTACATGATGTTCTCTATTTCCTGTCCCCAAACAAGATTCCTGCGAAGTTCGTCTCTTGATTGAGGGGCCACTTCCGTTAACATCACCGCGTACCTACACAGGGAAACAGATTATATCGGTTGCGTTCTCATTTAATTATCACCCGAGTTCTCATTGCGTCGTTAGCAATAGGGTTTGGGAGGCGCGGGGGTATGACCTTAGTGGGGGGCAAAGAAAGTTGCTTGGCCAGTGATAGGGTAAACTACTTTGCGAGGTTGGTATACTGATAGTGCGATCATGTTTCCCACGCAAACAATAGACGTCATAGATCTCCACTTGCCAAGTCCAGCAGAGATGGGTAGTTTGATAAAAACAACAACCTTGCTTGAACAGCTTTTAAAAGGCCCCACTAGTGATTTCACACGGACATCTGATCTATTATTATGGTGGACACACTCGTTAGGAAATGACTAGATGGCCGTTCGGTGTTCTACCGACTATGTTGTCCGTATTGGTTTGTTTTAATATATTTCCAGAAATTATCAGGAGTGTCCATCATGAGTCTTGTGGGAGCTGTTATTTCTGGTTTCTCAGTAAAAACCAATCCAACTTGTTACGACTACTGTATGAGGATGATTCGTTGTGTGATGAATTGCTGTATAGGAGTTGATCAAGAGTTATAAATATAGTAAGATGATTTATAAATGGTTAAGATAGCATAACCATCTGACACGCACAACAAATATTGGAAGGAAGCTGATAGCTCAAGCTTAAGCATTTCCCAAAGAAAACGAGACTAAAGTAGTGTCTGATCATCAACTCAACACACTCTATGAAGCTTAATAAGAAACCATTCAAAAGGACTGCCACTCAACAAACTCCTTTATCAAAGAGGGAAGAAGATATGAGAAAGATAATACTAGTTTTACAAGTACACATTCCGAGGAGGGAGACTAGACGAAGCTGGCTAATCTACTACACTTCCCAAAGAGTAGGCAAATAAGATAAGAAAGGGTATTGTCGCCCAGTCAAAACAGTACCAATATAAGGTCAAAAGAAAACTAGGTCTCTGCACTAACACACACGTTCCGGAGAGGGAACAAGGGGTTAGTTGATTAACACCACAACTTTATCTCGTCAGAAAATTACAAGAAAATTAACGAGAAAAACAAAGAAAATATTTTTCCGAATCAAAGGAAATCAAACCATCCAGTCATCACGTTAATATTAGTAAAAGGACCCATCACTTAGTAAATAGAAACAACTTTTTTCCACGAAATAGATAAATGGAAAAAATTATTTAGATAAAACACTGTTCACACATAAAATATACATGTAGAAAAAAGTGTAGAGTCCTGTCACTCAGCATAGTAAGTCTCTAGCTCATGTTTTCAGTCTAATATTTCGGTGCACAATTATTTCTGTTTTTGTTGTATTTTAATTGTATTTATTATTCTATTCTAGTTTTTATTCAATTCAGTAACTTTAAACTCAAACAATAATAAGAAAGAGAGAGAGAGAGAGAGAGAAGAGATAGGTGTGGGGTACATTACCGTCTTGTGAGATGATTAAGGAGAAGACGAGCCAATAGAGAAGGCATCAGCTTGGTGAGCAGACCACCATCGATGTGCCATTGCGAGGCCAGATACAAGGCGGGCTGTCTACCCCTGGCCTGACTCACGATCCTCTGGATGGCCTTGAGTCCTTCTGCCGGGTCGTTATCATCACCGCGAGGTATTTTAGTAGGCAGGGGTAGGCATAGTAGCCCTCCTCTCTGGGGTGTGCAATCTGCAGGACAGCTCTTTGAAGTCAACAAACTCTCCAGAGGGAAGAAACGTGCTGTGCACAGGACGGAGTCCGGGACGGGGAACCCGAACTGACGGAAATACTCCCTCAGGGCTCCAGTCACGGCTGAGATGAGTACCTGAACAAACAAAACTTATTTAGATAGTTAAATACCAGCATTGGCTCTTAAACAACCAGCGGGATGAATTTTCCGGGACTTAATTTGTAGTTGTCTGAAAACAGGGTAGAAAATCACACCAATGGTTACCTTTCAGGGTAAACAGAGTGCACACACGCGTGTATATATATAGTACAGCTAGAACCTGAAATTCGCTAAACCCTGAATTCACTAGGTACAAATAGTTCCAGCAAAACCATTTAGTCAATAACAGTTTTAACTAGTTTTTTCTAGAATGAACTATCTATTATCAGTGAAATTTATTTAAATCGGGGAAAAAAATTTGTTTAATCAATGTGTTTACAATTTTTAGACGGTAAAACTAGTTATCAATGAAATCTATAAGTTAAAAGTGCTTTTTCAGGTTCAGACTTGTACTGGGGAGGTGTGAAGTGATCCCTGAGCTGTGTACATTCTTAGAATTATTGTATCAGTGTATTATCTCCGGTTGATTAGTGTGTGGGGGCTACGTAGTCTCTATTTTTGATTGTGTGAACTATGGGCAGTGTTTATTTTTCATTGTTTCAACAGCATGAATGCTGAGCATCACTGTGAGGAGAATCGGGGGCAAAGGTGTAACGTGTTTTTCATGGCACAGTTACTTAATTTGGAGAAAAATAAAGAGCCATAAAAATAAATGACAAGAGTTAAAGACAATAATCGTTTAGAAGAGGTTGAAGAAAGAAAATCTGCCATGAAGAAGACACCTTTGCAATAGCATCGATTTAAAAGCTTTGATACTATCGAAATTAGTGAAGTTAAAAGGTATCAGGAAGTGAAATTGTCAAGTACTATTTACCAGTAGAAGAAATTTACGATGCTATTGAAGTTTGGATAGTTGTAGGACTAGGATGTCAACACATATAGACCATAAAATGAAGAAAAATAAGAAAAAGAAAGTTTTGGTTCATTTGAAAGTGAACAGTTGCTACCAGTTCGACCTCATTGACATGCAATCTCAGAATGATAATGAGTTCAAATTAATTAGTGTCTATCAGGACTATTTGACCAAGTTTGTATTTCTGTGTTCACTGCAAAGCAAGCGGGCCAAAGAGGTGACCTAAAGTTGACTGATATATCCCTTACACTTTACATTCAGATAATGGCAGAGAGCTTGTCAACTCAGTCACATCTGAGATAGCTACATTATGGCCAGAGTTAAGGATGGTAAATGGCAAGCCAAAGCATAGATAAAGCCAGGGTTCAGTATAACGAGCCAACTAGGACATAAGAAAACGTGTTAGCTACACGGACTAAAGAAAGCCACTCCATAAATTGGTCAAACGGTCTCCGCTTTGTACAATTTTTTAAAAACTGAGCCCTCGATTAAAGAATTAAACAATATCGTACATCTCATATTATCTATGATGTCATCTTAAGTTATAAAAAAAACATCCAAGATGATGATAAACCTCGAGCATTCGTCGAGCAGATGAATGCAAAGGCAAAGGAAAATGAGATGAATGATGAAGAGGAGAAAGTGTAAACGCTGGATGGTACTTACACAAACATTTTAATCAGCTTTAAAGGAACATCATGAAAATTTGTCGGAACATGCTAAGATAATGAAATTGATTTCTAGAGCAACACATACGCCAGTTGATGTTGGAGGTAATGTAATCATATCTATACCAGATTTGAACAGATCAAAGGCAGAGTAGGAGTTCTGCTTGATAAAAAATAAAAAGGGTCAGCACAAAATTGGGATGGAGTGTTGGATAAAATTACATTGCAGGTAGTTTCATTAAATTTTAAAGAGAAAGTCTACTGGACCTTACCCAATTGTGTTTTTGACCAGAGTAATGGTGCCTGATCACGACATTTTACTGGGGACTGCAGGAAGGAAAGCAACTATCGAAATAGGATTAGGGTTTGTAAGCTGTTCATGTACGAAAAAGTGCACGTCGAACCAAAGTTTGTACAGTAAACAGAGAAATATTTACAACTACAAATGCCATGCATGGCTGCATGCCTTGTTGAAAGAAATTTATAAAAGGTGTAATTGATGCGTTAAATAATCAACTTTGTTTTGTGAATTATTATTATTAGTCTTTAGAGACAGCTAGTTTTACCGAACATCTGGTTTTAGTGGTCAGAGACTTAAGACAATACTGATTTTTTGTGTTCAGTACAGGTAATGACTAAAGGATTTTTAGTGCATACTGTATTAGACATACATTTTGTTAGTTCTAAAAATAACTGGCTAAAACTGGTATTTTCGAAATGGCTTTGCTGTAATTAGTTTTACTTAGGGAAATCGGGTTTTAACCGATTTCAGGTTTCAGATGTAACATATAATATATATTTATATACAAATATATATATATGTGTGTATGTTTTATATATATATCCCTGAAAGGTAGCAGCCCTACATTGAAACATTACACTATGACTTTAACACATGAGCTTTGCCATAGTAGAACCATGCAAGGGAAGCTTGCTACATTTTCGTGTAGCCAAATGGTACAGCAGAAAAAGAAAGCAAACTATCTTTATGGGTGTGGTTATTAGTATAAATTATATTACTAAAAAGTTAATATTTAATTTTAAGACCTCAATTTATACCTCACTAGGTGTGGCCTCTGTTGCCGAGGCGATCCTTCGAACCAGGTCCAGCTGAACAGGTTCCGACCAAGCCACGACTTTCCTGCCACACAGAGAAACTGTCTGCAACTGGTGTTTAGCACCACGTCTCGTCATGAACAAATCCTCAAAGAGGATCCTCGGGGCAGTAAATAGGATCCTCAACATGAGCCACATCTCTCTCGCAGCATCATACAACAGAGCACAGTATAAGCACACCAGATGCACAAAGGTGGACGTCTTACCCTTCATACATAACCCTTTCATCTCCAGCAAGACAAGAAGAGGGAGCTTGAACGAAAAGGTTACGAGAAACCACCAGCCCAAGTAGAAAGTAGACAAGATCATATTCAATGGATGTAATGTGTTGATGATAGAGTGCATGATGTATTGAGGAGTGCACTGCCTCTTCTCAGACTCTATTTGTATCACAGAAAGTAAGGCGATCAGTCGTGCCATAACAGTGTCGTTCTTACTAACTCTTGCTACAAGCAAGTTCCTGAATACCGCGACTGTGGTGATAAGAAGCATGGCAGCAGCTTCTTGGAGATTGGGTGGAGCTTTTAGAACATGAGCGTTCTCTAACGGGTCAAAGGTAAGGATAAAGCGGTTCCAACAAGCAATTATGGTCTCTTCTATAGTGGTGCACAATTTAGGTATAGCTACTGGTGGAGGGAAGGGGTTTTCGAGAGGGGAAGGGATCGGTTGGAGGTTCACGACGGGGTTCTCGTCATCTTCGCCGAGTCGCCTCTTCCATATGGTGGGTCGTTCCGGCTCCATCATGAAGAGGTCTCCTAAGCCCAGTCGATCCTGAATTTAGAAAAATTACCCATTTCATGGTGAGTATAATTTAGTCGCTACCTCCTCATCACTGTCTTGAATTCTTACTAGTGATTTCAAGCAACCAAGGTATGGATATTTTCACTCCATTATGATCACTATTTTCCTGGTGGTAATTTATTTAATGCTGTTGAAGACACAATCAATAAATACCAGCATTTTCGTTCCAACTACGGTAAATAACTAAAAATATGTTCATAATTAATTTATCATATTTTAGTGAAAGTTTTTTAATTTAAGGACAGCCAATATTAAGAACTTTGGCCCCAAAATAATGAATTAATACCTCATTATATTAATCGTATAATGGATAGATGTATTATACAATGATCCTTTCATGTATAATCAAAAAACAATATTATAGCTTATTAGTTATCAGTCTTTGGATGCACATGACATATTTGCAACGTAGAAAGTTAAATGACATTCTATTTAATGTTAAATTGAAACAATATAATTATGTTAGTTGAGTAGATAGCTTTACTTGGACGAAAGATATGTTATTTAGGGTTATTTCTTATTTTCTATGATAACTGGACCGTTAAAGTAGAACAATTATTGTGGTATTTATTAATAATAAGAAAATAAATCAATTAGGTTTATTTACAAGCTTCTAAATTGCTAAGCCGTGTAAAAATAAAGATTTAGTTCGAATTAAATCGGAAGGAAATACAAATTGATGTCTTAAACAAACTATACAAACTAAAAATAGCAAATAAAATTGTTTATTTAGATAGCGTATAACCCGAATGGTTAGTAAGACGCGGTGCTAAGTAATAATAATAATAATGATAATAATAATAATTTATTTAGATACTCGTTACAACACATCCGTAAAAATCTTAGTCAATGTTGAGCAAAGTAGTTAAAGCAACTGTTGCCTAGTTAAAGTGATTTTACTAGTTGAAAACCACATAAAGTCCGTTCACCATAGGAGTTGTTTTCTGAAAAGTTATTTTTCCCTACCAGAAATCTATTATATAGTAGAATATTGGTAAGAAAAAATACCTTTCAGAGGTCAATTCCTACCGTGAATGGAGTATAAATACATTTAGCCACTTATTTTCTTAGTCCCAGATAGTGGCTCGGTTGAATTTTGTATTGATTTATAGTAATCGACCCTTTAGTGACAATTTGTTATTCTTTAGGAGCACTTGTTAAAAGAATTTGAATTTTTTGTACCTACTATCGTTTCTACTCATATATCAAAGAATACACAGGAAAAAACAATAAGATTTACATTTATCATAACACTCGTTTAGTTTTTTAATATGATAGAAATGCATCACAAATTTAAATATTGAAATAACCAAATTGATGTCTAAAAAATTTGATAGAATGTAGTAAAATAATAAGCAAAGTCCATGTTTATTTGTTTTTGCTGTGTGTCGTGTTAAATGATATTTGTGGAGGATTTAATATAAATGTTAGGCCATTGATAAAATAAAATTCATAATATGGACATGCTACCATTAAATATATATAGATATGTATTTTAAATAAAGTTGATATGGTGGTGAAACTTGATAATGGCAACAACAAAAAATGTATAGAGAAAAAAACTAAATCGGTTAAAATGAAATATAATAAACACTAATTCTAAATTGTGAATTTTTGTTTCCAATTATAAATATACGTATGGACATTTAACTTTGGCATAGCTTTTCAAGGTCACTGTTTAAACGTTATACAAATATTTTCAAACAAAACGTGTTTATAAATATTGCAGGCAAAATGTCTATACAAAGGACGGGCATTAGGTAACTAGTCTACAATCGAAAGTCAAAGTTCAGTTAGAATTTTTACAATAATTTGTAAAAAAATAGTAGCTATTCACCTGTGTTTTATGATAATTTTTAATATTATAATCATCATAAATAGGCATATCATGTTATTTTAATTTTTAGTACAATATTTATATAAATAAAGGCAATGTTACGAGATGATGTATCCAAAACTATTGGAAATCTTGATTATTTTTTAAAATGTTCATCAAACGAAGAGGCCTCCACTATTATGGAGAAGAAACGCTATCAGAACCTTCTGAGGGATGGACTCATTAAAGTTTAAACTATAAAAAGGAACGTGATGTAAATTATTACATATCTTGATATACCTAACTAAACTGAGTAACTTTTACTTTAAAAATTGTTTCCGTTAGCTTATCTGAGTTTTTGAGTCTGCACAGGGTTCTAAGTGGTATTACCTGTGACAGCAGCATGTGGTGCAGGCAGATCCCCAAGTGGTATTACCTGTGACAGCAGCATGTGGTGCAGGCAG
>CABEEJ010009264.1:0-19495 GCA_901482245.1 Timema douglasi
TTTTTTCTTATTGACATGACAAAGTGTTTTTGTGGGTTAGGGCGAAAGGGAGTATAAGCTTATTTGGAATAGAGGAGTAGTTCCAGAAAACGATTCAGACCATTGTATTCTAAGCCTTGTGGCCTGAAAGCGATTGATACTTTCTCGCTGACCGAGGTGGCCGCTTCAAACGGATACATATTAGTACAATATGATTTGGTGATGTTGCCATGTATCCGCTACAGACACCAATTTAAAGATATTGGGTGAGAAGATGCACCAGCGTTCACGTGGAAAGTACGCTCTGCTTTATAGATTGAACCCTGTGAGGTGAGGTCACCTTGTAAATGCCTTTATCGTAATATTCCCTCACAGGTACAGAATTTTAACAGTCTTCAACTGTGTTGCAACCCTAAACACAGGTGAAAGGACTCAACTTACTAGACAGTACCGTATTCATAGCCCCAGCTCGACATTCCTTGTAGTTGGTTATTCAGACATTCCTTGAGGCATACCAGGGTGTAAGATGTCATTTTAAAACTGACCTGGAAAGTCCGTGGGTATTTAAAAACTATTGGGGTCTGAAGTACAGTTGTTAAGAGCTCATCTAACAACCGATTAACCGGGATATTGATACAAAAATACTATCTTAAAAGCCCTTCCCCTCCCTAGGATAACACCTGACTTAGGTAGACAATACATCGTCTTGCGGTTTTCTGTAATCTTTTTTTTAAACACAACATGGAATTGAAAGCAATGAAACAGTTTTACAGTATTTAAAAAAAAAAGTATATATAGGCCTATATAAAATGAAAAATTATTTTAAAAGTGATCCCACTTTTTCTGTAGACAAATGAATAACACATAAAATTGCACTTTGATCAATTTTCTGGTTCGATCTTGATCTCTTATCTAATTTCCCGGTTAATTGATAGTTGGATGGATTCTTAACGTTAATTGGGCAATTGCGAACTAGAGCGGAATAAAAGTAGCTTGATTATATTTTTTTAAACTTCTTTTAATTTTAGCACCGCATCTTACTACCTTTTATTAGTTAGAGGCCTACACATTATGTACGAATTATGCTAATATGTTAGAGACGAGGAAGAGTGAATTTAGACGAGGTGTACCCGCATTTGCTTGAAATGTAAAACTATTGGAAAAAACACCCTCAGTATCCCCAACCGGGATTCGAGCCCTGATCTCCCCGTCATCCGCAGTCTATTCCTTTGCACAAGTGACGTCTTAGAACATGCGGCCAGCGAATCAGGTTATAAATTGTTACTGTAAATAAAGAGTTGCCAAGGTTATGCTGTAGGAGCAAAATAAGCTTTATCAATAAGTCACAATTTATTAAATTTTTAACCCGCCTCGGTGGCGTAGTTGGCTAACGCGCTTGTCGTGTTGAGCTCGACTGCTGAGGGCGGGGAGATCGAGGTTCGAATCTCACACTTCCTCTAATTCAACCTTCCCAATTCCTAATCCATTAGAGTAATTAGTACTTAAAGCGTATAACCCGAACGGGTAGTAAGATACGGTGCTAAATATTAGATTATTATTATTAATAAATTTAATATAGTGAGAATACAAAGGATAATATCACTATTTTAGTCGAAATTTGTTATTTCCTTGGTCTAGTCTATTTTGATAACAAATGCAATAGATAATAATTATGTTACTGATTATAAATTGAGTCGAATAGGTATAGTAAGATTTTTAAAAGAGAGATGAAATGGCATTTAATGGTTTATTTGGAAGAGGGAAAAACAGTAGCTCGTGTAAAGCCAGTTTTACACGAGGCTGGAGAAAGAGGGTTTGTGGAAGTAACGCAATAGTTGCACTTCGTGTTTGTTGTAAACCGCATCTTAATATCCGTCCGAGGTTTCCGCAAAATTACACTAAGAGTCAAGATGAACTATGACGAAGGTAGAATTTAAAAAGAAATATACTCGCATTTGCGTGAAGATTGAGGAAACCACTTGGAGGAAAATTCACCTCTTTACACCCTGCCGGTATTCAAACCCAGACTTTCCCAATCAAAAGCAAACCAGAAAAGAAGAGATGGGTGCATATTTCATCGTGCCTAATACATACGTATAGCTTAAACGGGTGAGACGCGGTGCTAAAAAGACATGTTTATTTCAACTCAATTTCTTATATCTCGATTAGTTTTTTATTTCAACTCAATTTCTTGTTATCTCGATTAGTTTCCAAACCAGTGTGTGGCTGCAAGAAGGGCAACCAACGCCCGAACTCTTTGAACCGTGATGGAGCGAATCGCGTATTGCGCATGTGCAAACTGCACGTGCACTCCGTTACAGAGCCGTGCGGGCGGAGAAACATGAGACAGAGAGAACCACTTCACCCTTCATTGTATAGAGGAGTGCATTCACACACCTGTCTCCGCAGAGTTAAAGGTATCCGGCTCGAGTCCTGAAGGAGGCAATCGAGTGCACTATTTAAACTGCATGCGGCATAAAAGGAAGTCAAGTGTCATCCACTCACACGCGCGCCAACTTCAACCTGCAGCCACTTAAACCGTTCCTCGTGCTTTATTAAGGTCATTCGACTATCAAAAGTGTGTTGCACAATTTTAACAAGTGTATAATTAGTAATATAAATAGTGATTCAATGATTTCAAATCATTACCGTCCACGTAAGGGGTCAAACTTGGCCATTTTATGCTTTTACCGTTCCATTGTTAAAGTTAAGTAACTAATGTACGTGGCCGAAATTTAGTATAACTAGACATTCATATGAGGTGTATATTAATAGTCTTATTTAATAAGAATATTAACATTAATTCTAATAATAATATTAATCTTACAAATTTAATATATTTATATTAATAACACGTAGGCCTATTAATATTTTGTTTAGCACCGCCTTACTATCTGTTCATGTTATACACATATGTACTAATTACGATTAAGGATTTAGGGATTATAAATGTTATATTTAAAGAAAATGTTCCCACATTTACATTTATGTGGAGGGAGAGCAGTAAAACNGAAAAACCAGCATCGGCAGACCCGACCAGAATTTTAACTCCAATTTCCCTGCCATCGACAGTGTAATCTAACATGAGAGTTGCGCCTTAGAACATGCGGGCACCGAAGCAGGTAATAATATTATTTCATTCTGTGCATCTCATATGAATGTCTAATTAAACAAAATTTCAACCCCATACATTAATTACTTTGCCATATTGTCCAACACCTAACTCAGCCTGTAGCGTGTGTCTATTAAGCTAAGGGTCCTGGATTCGATTCATAGCATGGCCGAAAAAATTGGTGAAATGTGGGTTTCACCTTTGAGTTAGTTTATAAGTCGTGTGCTGATTTGATCAGAAAGTGTATGTTAAATACCTCAAATAAATTGAAAAAAAAAAAAACTTTACCTTAACAATGATGAACAAAAAGCATAAAATAGCACGTTGGACCTCTTATAGCAGGTGAACTGTAACGATTTAGAATCAATGACTCATTCACTATAGGATATAATTATATACTTGTCAAAAATTATGCAATAAAATGTCGATGATCCAATGACCTTAATCAATGCAGAGTAAAAAATTTAACTAAACTAGCGCGCGTCACTCACATCTTTTTTTTTATTTTTTTATTTACTTTATCCAGACAGACCACGCACGCTTCGCAGTGATACCAGTCGAAAATAAGTCTTCCAGCCAACACACTAGCAAAATAAAAACAATATGTTTAAATCTAGTAATGCATAGAAGATAAAAGAATATATTACAAAACCATCGTTCAATTTAGCAATGATTCTCAACCAAACAGAGCATACGAGATGTATGATAAGCTCATACGAATAGTTTTCTGAAAGGCCTTTACTCTTACCAGATTCCTACTATAAAGAGTCCCTCCATCTACCATAAGAGTGGTGGTGACGGCAAAAGTTACCAGATCTACTCTTACGCATCAAATCGTCAAGCCATATGATCTGCAAGACCATGCTGAGTTTTTGTCGCTTTTGGCAGTCAAAACTTTCACAACAAACAATTTTGTTTTAATTATGTTTTACTTTTAACCGTTTTTACATTAATGAAACACTGACTTATGAAAATAACAGTTTCTTTTTGTGGAAGCAGCGTCTGTGGTTCACTTCAAAAATTCTTTACAAACGAGAGCTTCTAAGATGGCGAACCATTCGCGAAAAGAAAGAGGTTGATGTTCTCATACAAACCGTATTCGGTAGTGTTCATGGGCATGTGTTTACAGGATAAAAACGTTTCCTTTTGAATCTGATATTTGGTATGGCTCTTTCTCTGTGCTGCTACAAAAAAAAAAAAAGTACTATAATATATCTTGTTGACACAACCGTGGAAAAAAAAAAGAACAGTTTTCTCAATATAAAATTGTTGTTCCAACTAGTTATGAAAGAGTCAATCATATAGTAATGCTTAGTTAAGTATTATTAAAAGCGTTTGTTAACATATTTGATTGATAATATAGTATTACTAAGAAAATAACTATTTACACATAAGTTTTCACTATTGATTTAGAGCCAAATACTTGCAAAATAAATAACCTTCCGCTGCTACTACCTGTAACTGCGTTATATTAACGATATAGGAAGAATAGAGTATTTCAAGAAAGTCTACGGCATTCGAGAGGAGGAAAAATGGGGAAAACCAATGGTGGAAATCCCAGAAGGTCCCCACACACACCCCTTTATCCTCACCCTGCCGTGGATCCCTACTCCCGAATAAAATCATAACACGCCGCCTGAAGTTTAACCATTATTTTCTGGAATTCAACTTTTTTTAGTAGAATTGTATTCCTATTTTAATCTATGTTTGGCTATAGAAACACAGTTTCACAAAGGTTTTACTTAACTTGAAAAAATGTATTTAATAAATGTGAAATAAACATTATTTTTTTTAAAGTATTTAACGTGCACTTTCTGAACCGACTGATTTGATTGGCCCACGACAAATCTAGAACAGGCGCAACACCCAAACAAAAAACCGTTAATACATCACTATGAAGGGGGAAACCCACATTCCTCAATAATGAATTTTTTGGCCATGCCGGGGATCAAACTGGGGACTCCTAACTCAAAAGACATACACCGGACTTGAATAGATATCAAGCCCTTAAGAAATATAATCAAGGCGAATTTAAAAGGAGTACACAAATATTCAACCAGGCGAGAGCATGGGGCAATCACGAGGTCAGCAAAAATATCCCTCCCTAGTGGACCCAGGTCGGGGAACAAAGGTATTTTGGATCATAGTCCACTACACTACCCGTGCAACTAGTCCTACTGATCTGAACTAATTTTAAAATAATGGGCCAGTTTAATCAAGAATATAGTTGTGAATGTAAACCCACATTAATGTTATCAGGACTGTGGAGTCGGAATCTGTAAGAGTTTACCGACTCCAACTCCGGCTTCAAAATAAAAACTTTAAATAATATACCAATATATAATTTTAACTTATTACATTTTTTTGACCAATGTTTGTAATTTCGATTGACAAATTTATTCAAATATAATAAATTCACAATGCCAAAGAAGCTTCCTATGAAGTCATTGTATTTAAGCATTTTCCTGCAGTAAATTTGTTCTAATTAATATACATTAGCCATTTGAAGGAGTCGAAGTCGGAATGTAGTAAAAATGAGGCGTCGGAGTCAAAGGCTTGGCGTATCGACTCCACGACCCTGATTGTTATCATATGCCTTAGTTCGTATCACAACAAGACCGCACAGTTTTACAATAAACACATATTTTATTATATTACTAAAATACAGGTTCCTGAGAATCTCCTAGTGGCATGGTTGTGTTGGTCGGAAACCGCTGACAGTCGAGAGACGCAAGACGTTGTGGCACGTGACCGGAAGCTAGGGGGAGGGGGGTGGAAGGAGGGATGGCCCGCGCCCCGAGACCCACCACCTGGCCAGATTATACGCGGCTGTTTGCCACCTGCCACATACATACGCCCACGGATAAGTTGAGCAAGTCTTGCCAGACGCCACCTTGTTCTTGTGAAAAACGGAGACTTCAGTTTATGGATCTTAGTTCGATCCTTGGAGACACACCAAGACATTAAATAGTGCACGTAAGCCTACTCCTTCTGCTACTACAGTAACAGTTGTCTTCAAAATGGCACTACGCGTTCGTACCATTTGCTGTACGTACGCGTACACACTAGAGGCAGAGGCACCGCGAGGCCGGACGAGGCAAAACGAGGACGCACAAGAAGACATTTCACGAACCCCACACGAGGGCCCACGAGGAATGCCTCATCTGTGCTCCACTTTTCTATGATGTTTAAACTTAGGCAATAACAATGTCAAGACGTCAAAACTGCAGCAGCTTGTGCGAGTTTTATCATATTCAAATACCAGGTGGAAAAGTTAAAAGAAAAATGACAAAGAGACGTAGGTGGTCATCACAACTATATCAACATAGGCGACGATTAACCGGCAATAGCACAGGTCCTTTAATGGACCTTACCCTGGATGAAAATGAGAAATTTGAGAATTTCACAAGGATGTAGGGGGAAGACTTTATCTTTATTTTTAATGAGATTAAATATAGAATAAGAAGAAAAGATACTTCTTTCAGACCTACAATTCCAGCAGACAAAAGTTTAACTATCACGCTGCGGTTCATGGCCACTGGAAATTGTCTCTTCTCCAAATCACCAATCAATTTTACGTTCATGTCTTGCTCTCAATCCATTTTATTGTGGATACCTACACCCCTATCAATGCAAAAGTAATTCACGACTAGACAAAAAATGCTTGGGACGAGGCAGATGTGACTAGCGCGCACTGAGCAATTTCTCGCTTTGATGTACCGACAAGTATATGGAAAGGTCCGCGCAGCGAGCCCAGGCAGATTTGGGTGCTCGTCGTGCCTCTACTCAAAGTTCCCACTACAAGAACAGTGTGTCCTCGCGGTACCTCTGCCTCTAGTGTATACACAGCTTCAGAAAAGAGAGCTCTCCAAAAAATTATGTTACTTACCAACTTATAAGGTATTGGCGTCCCCTTAATGTGTATCTCCTCTTTACCAATTTGCGAGGAGCAGATCCTTAAGTATGGATAATTAACAATTCTCCCCTCTAAAGAAGGCTTGATAAGCATTGAACCACAGGGGGGCCAGGGGAAATACCCCCCTCCCCCCGAGATTTTGAGGTTGCATAAATATTATAAGTTTGAAACATTTTTCTTACGTTGCATCTTATTTTCAAGAAACAAGGATTGCCTTAAAAAGCATTTTTTGAGGTTTCAATTTAATAAATTCTACCGGGAGAGGACCCCCGAAACCTCCGCCATACTGGGAGATAATCCATACCCCTCTGTTTGCCCCCTCCCTCCCATGGATACAAATTTTGTGTGCACCCTTGTTGGACCACATTTAATACGGCATAGCAAGGTAAACCGCTCTATTTAGTGTGTAAATAATATGCTGAAATTAAGTTTTTATTCAAAATTGAGTTCAAAAATAATCAAATTAACTAGGAAACACGAGCACACTTAGTATCAACGAAAGAATAATTTCGTGATGTTTTTATTCAACTATTTTTTTAGAATTAACTTCATGAAGATTAGCTCTCTACAATATGAAATGTGATCTTTCATGTAAAGTTAAAATAATTATTTCCCAACTTTGGTGTTTTAAGTCATTCCAAGAAGCCGTGACCTTATATATAAAGGCACATTAAGAACACGTTGCTGTTGATGTACAAGAGATAAATTAAATTAACATAATATCGGTCTACAGTTTAATTGAAATTCTTGAGTTAAATAATGCGACATATATTAAATGTAATGTGTTTGCTATGTTAATGTTGTGAAACATTAGGAAAACTTGTAAAAAATAAAAACCATCAACTGTTTCACGTGAAGACACACTATTCCCCCCCCCCCCTCAATTTGTAGTGAAATTCCATACAGATAGCAGCATTTTAAATACTTTCCCCGAGGTTTTTTTTTTACCATTGCACTAAATTCAAGCATAATTCTTGATTTTCCCGATCTGTGGCCACCCTGATTATCATGCGGTTTAAACTTGGTAATGTAGACGGCGGTATTTTCATCTGTCATATCCTGCCCGCTATCAAACCTTATTTACATAAAAGAACAAGTTGTAATTTGGAACCTACAACACATTTACATGCGTAAACAGTTTGTACAGCCAAGTAATTAATATAAATGAGAACATTTTGTAGAGGAGGAACTGACGGAAGAAGAAAAAAGAAAACTTATATATAGGTATAAAAAGATAAAAATACTTCTTGTCATGATTGATGCACATCAAATGAATACACTAAGTAAAGGGCATTGATCTTGTCTAGTCTTATTTACCGGTGATGGTAATATCGGGGTCAGAATCTCGGTCAGACGTAATGAGGTGACTTTTCATAAATAGTTTCTCACTCTTCCTCCATGCAAGAGCAGATAAATTTTCTCTAAAGCCTACCTGCCTTATTCCTAATCCATTAGTGTACAAAATGTAGAAATACCAACCGGGTAATAAGAAGAGGCGCGCACACACACACGTACGCATCAACAAAAATTTGATTAGATAAGTGCATAGAAATAATAATAATAATATTGTGTGAAATACAAGGTATCCTTAATACAGTCCAATTTTCATAGGAGGAGCTTCAGCTGAGGAGTAGACCTTCTATCTGGAACGCCTTTTCCTGCCAGAATCTTACTCCAGGAGGTTATTTCGTTCAAATCCAGGTATACTAGCTCTACTTTAACGTATTCCAAGTCCAAGTAATGTCACCTATAATTGGCACTTGCATTGTATTCTGTTCAACAGTAAAATGTTATCAATTTTGGACGCAATCCCCCCCCCCAAAGGCCTTTGTCGTTTGCTGTCACTGACACATTTCATTCTCATCCTAGTTTGTACCAAACTGACGTAATGCCGACCATGTCATGTCCTTCGTCGGGTCAAGGAAAGTACTCTAAAGGCAGCAAGCAGTCAGTAAGATTGGACCTACTCCCATTTGACCGTAAACCCAGAAAAGACGAGGTGCGCGCGTGCAACAAGACAACAGCAGCAGCCGGCAATAATCAGTTTCCTTCCAGTTACAAGAGATGAAGGAGCCAGATAATGAGCCGCCTGTGCCTCACCTGTGCCTCGGGAGAGTTGATGTACAGATTATATCTGAGCACGGGGCAAGAGTTCCTTTTAACGACGTGCAGCTTGCGTCGCCACACAAAAACAAGGTGGAGAGAGACTCGTCTGCCCGGTGGGGGTAAGAGGAGGAACAACTCCCCTCCATACTCTCTAACTCACTCTCGTACCTAAGACAACAAGATGTGTATGGCGGGGCCTCTGAACCGCCAGGTGCTACCTTCGCTTCAAAACCAAATCATCAATTTAAAAGAAGAAAAAACCTCAACTCCAAAGGTACTACGGTTCAAATCTATTGAGTACACTTTTGAAAAGTTGCATGCATATTTCTAATATGTTATTTTACATAAGTATTTCTATAACTATTTGCATTCAACCCTTACTAACATAATCAGAATTTCGTCTATTTTCTTATTACAAAACCCGCTGCGTTTTCTACAAGGAATTTCCTTTTTTTTTTCCCCAAGACACTTTAGCTCAGTGGTTCTCATTTACCCCCTCGTTCACGGCACACTAAACATTGTTTTGACTCCTCACGACACGCTGAACATGTCAGTTGGCGACACTACGGGAGATTCGGACATACACAAAGAGACTTCTTTCAGTTGAACAGGAAATGCGCGTGTATTTGTCCTCTATTCGACCACGAATTGAACTTTTGTGGGAAAAACGACAAGATTCTCATTAATTACTCAACTCTTTGATTGTAAGCCATTACGTATTCTCTTGGAAAATGTATCAATGTTTTCGAACATTTTTCTGTAATTTCTTTAAAAAGATTAATATTAAATTAAACTAATTTTAACTATTTTTTATCAATAACATAACGGAGATAAATTCATGACAGAATGGTGTGCCATAGCACACCTTTGATAACCACTGCCTTAGAGATAATTAGTGTTGATCGAAATTTTATTTTTCTTCAAATTTAATATTGTGAAGTCATGTCATTCGTGTTTAGAACAGGATGATTTGACCTTGATAAGGAAATTTATGCAGTTGTAGTGCAGCCCAATTTTTCTAAAAAAAAAGGAGGAAGGGGAGGCGAGATATGACATGTATGCGAATCTTCAGACCAATTATTTTCTATGGAATGGCCTTCTATTTAAAACCCGATTTTTAACTCATGGATATTTCAGTAGTTTTTAATTTGTTTGTTTTTTTTTGTTTGAAAATCCATGTGTTTTTCCAGATAACCTTGATAATGTGTATATTCAAAATAACTTTTATATTAAAATCAAAACAACACGAAAGAATGCAATTTGTGTGTTAATTAAATTTCTTGACTTGAGTGTAGCAGAAATTGTAAAATAATATAAAAAAAACTAAAAAATTGTTTAATAAAAAATTATCAATTTATTATATACATTATGATTTGAATACTATACATGATATATTTTATATTTCATGTAGTATGATTTAAAAAAAAAAAAACATTTAAAAATAAAAATATGTCGCCTACTTGTCATCGGAAAGAATGAGTTTGGTTTCCTACCACAAGAGATGGTTCGTGAAAGAATCTATATATGTGAAACACAGGTGACGGTAATTTTCAACTATAACTATAAATCGACTTTTCAACTTAACTTTGATTGCCATCGTAGCTAGGAAAACACTTTCACAAAAATATGGAAGTGCAAACGGTCTATTCATGTTTATTGATTCGTTTGCCAAAGCAGAATATGCATATTTTGAAGTGGGCCAAAATTCACCAAGCTAGAAAAATATACAAGTGCTTCAAAAGATCTAACCATGCTGTTCACAGTTTGATAAGCCCTGATTAGACTTTATAGAGGATGATCCAAAAGATTAGGTCAAAACTTAAGGAGTGTATAGAGTGACTAAGTTAGAGCAACTTTAGAATAAGAATCCACGTCCTCCGAAGTAATCCTAAGTCAGGCGAGGCCACTGGCGTGCGGAAATCCGATACCATTCAGCTTGATCTTGAATCACATGACAAGGGCCTAATTTTTACCCCTATCCGCAGACGCCATCAGTGGATTTTTCAACGTTGTCTGAACGAGCCCCATTTTTTTTAAAAGCAGAGTACTGTTTACGGAGTAGGCATCATTCACAATAGAAGGCTTCTTCAATTGCCGTAACAGACATATTTGGGCCACCATGCTACCGTTGCTCGCAATCAACAAGAGGTTTGATGTGAATGTATGAGCGGGTATCACCGGCGATAATGTGATCGGACCTTAATTCCTGCCTCCACGTCTGACTGGTCACGTTTACAGAATATTAATTTCTGTATGAATTTGTGCCGGGGCTGTTACAAGATGTGTCATTTATCGCGCGTCAGCAAATGTGGGTGAAACAGGAATGAGCACCAGCTCACTTTTCTTTCAGCGTAGACTTGATCTTCAATGGCCTCGCCTGATTCATGATGACGTCAGAAGAAATGTATTCCTATTAGAAAGTTGATTTACCTGAATCCCTCTCTGTATGCTCTTAAGTTTTGACCTGATCTTTTAAGTCATTCTGTACAGTAAGGCTACATAAGTGCAAGGCCCGTCTTGAACAGACGTAATTATGAATTTTACAGAAAGTCAAATCACTGTTGTTTTTATCTATTTTTAGATTTTTCATGGCACGAATTGTGTTCACGGATCTGCCAGGCTAAAAGTATGTGTGGGGAAAAAATCAATTTGTTTCTTGCGTTCAATATGATGGATTTTTATAAGTTAAGGATTTTTTTTTTCATAAAGTACATGGGGATATGATATCAGGAAGTGGGAGAAAGAGCCCTGGATGTTGTATATGTAGATATTTAGTGGTTAAACAAAGGTATTTTAAAAATACTGCCTCAAGTTCAGATAACTGTAAAAGCTGCTATCCCCACGCTCTACAAGTTAAAAGCACAACCATTTGCAGGTAGACAAAATAAACATAAATAGAAAGGCAAGAGACCGAACATACATCAGATTATAAAATGTCTTCTTGGTTAGGAGGACAAAAATTAATTAAAGAGACTGTATCGTTAAATAACTGGTGTAATTACGCAAATACAAAAAAAAAATCATCTTTAGCTAGGCAATTCATTTTAATGGGTAGAGAAAACCAATTATACTTTAAAAACTTAACTTTTTTATTTCGATATTTTATTGGCTAACTAGTTTCTTCGAATTTTATTAACTCTTGAGCACCTGAAGATGTTGAGGAAAATCGCAGAGAAAACTTCGGCGGAGAAATACGCCTGTGAAAATTTGTTATTAATGCGAATCGTTTTGATGGTAGGCTACACCTAAGAGTGTTTTTACTTTCTAATATCAAGAGATAGTATTGTGATCATGAAAAAACTCGGATCTCGAGATTATTACAAACTTTTACGCTTTAAGTGAACAAGAACCCAAACAAGTGGATTTTACAATATTGGGTAAAGGTTTTAATAATATGTTCTAGCGCCCCTAAAATTAACTTTATTCGCCTTTGTGTACAGCCATCTCATGTTAGTGTTATTTCTAGGCAATACATTTTGTTAGCGTACGAAAAACAAAATTTCTCACTTGTTTTAGTGTTCATGTACGATATTACACTTTTTTAATTGACAAATTCTCTGATTTTTCCATATTTTTAAAATTAAATTCCCAGACACTAAGAAATCCCTGATTTCTCCGGGTTTCCCTTGCTTGTATCCAGCATGGGATGTCTTGACGGTGACTTGGTAAATCGCTACACACGTGGCAGCATAGTGATAAATAAAGAGAACGTCTGCGGAACATCTGCCGTCGCGAGGAGGATCTGCTCCTCATCTGCCGTGGCACGAGACGCCCTCCAGCAACATGCGAGACAATACACCTCTCCCTCGTCCCCCTGATTTAACGAAACACCTTGACTGCGTCCCTCTGCCGCATCGCTGTACAATGTAGTCCCCTCCCGTCAAGTGAATGAATCATTACTAGAGATCCTGAGTTGTGCTACATAAAATGTTCAGTTTCTGTATAAAAGGTTGGTAAATAAAATAGTCATTTTTTTATTTAAAAAAATTATAGTAAATCAACCATTTATTATTTAACCCACTTCAGTGGCCGAACGGTCTAGGGTGTCACCCTCGTGTTGGACTGGCCTGTTGATGACGGGGAGATCGGGGTTTTAATCCTGGTAGGGTCTACTAAAAACGCTTTTTTCTTAAATGGCTTCTCACTCTCCTTATACGCAAATGCAGGTAGAATACCACTAGACTGCGTACTTTCTCAACCCTATCCCAATAAAGTAATTATCATATATGTGTATAACGGATATCCTGAAAAGGTAGCGAGACGCGGTGATATAAAACTCTTAATTTACCACCGCGTCTTACTACCCGTTAGGGTTAAAAGCTTGAATACTAACTATGCTAATGGGTTAGGAATCGGGGAAGGTTTAATTTAGAAGAAGTAAACCCCATTTGCGTGGAAGAAGAGTGGAAAACCATGAGGGGAACCCCCCGTTCACCCGACCGAGAACTGAACCTCGATCTTCCCGTCCTCGGCAGTCTAGCTCCACCTGAAACTAGCTCGTTAGCTAACTACGCCACCAAGGCGGGTTTATAATGATTATAATATTATGTTAAACGAAAGAATATACAGTGTTATAGAAACATTATGGGAGGGGGCGGGATAATATCGCACCTAGGCAAGGAGCAGATATTAAGTAATAGACAGTGTTAGAGAAACATATTATTTGTTCTATGCATTATAAACTCTCCATTAATTATTAAAGTTCTATTTGAAAAAATATATATTTGCCTACAACACGGAAAATATTAGTTTTACAAAATATTAATTCAAATAAAAGTTTTATATCTTTAAGAGTAAATCCTACAACTTTACAATAGTTATTTCATATTACAAAGAGTGACAGAGATATTACCAACATTGTAAATTTTCGCTTATATATAAAGAAAGTACCATCAATTCTTAAAGTAATTTCCACGAGAAAATTAGATGGACCATTTTATTTGTAATATTAAAGCCCATCCAAATAAACTTTTTAACCAAAATCTTTTTTGAGTCGATTTTGAGAAAATCAACTTTTTCTCTTTTAGCCCTAAGGTGAACCACCTTAATTTTTGGGTTAGATATCCATATCCAAAAACCCCTCTGGAAAACCTTATGAAAAACATAGAAAACCAGTTTTAACCCAATCGGTCAATTTATACACGCGGTAGCGGTAAACCTTCCACCGCGTTTTGTAATTCCAACCACTGGTAGTTAAGAGTCTAAATACATTGAGTGTAATGCGACCTTTTATACAAGTGGTATCGGTCAGCTCACATAGTTGCCAAATTAGCTGCATCAACTTCAGTGGTGCCCTCCTGTCAATTTACTGGTTGTTATTTACGTGTGAGGTTGTGCTATGTTCGAATATGGATGAATTCAACACTGAACGTTTCGTCGATGAGGTTAGAGAAAGACCAAGTATATGGAACTCGGAACTGAGGATTTTTGCTAGGCTTGGTATCACTGCGCGGCCAACTATTTCGTCTACAGTGGTAGCGTTTGAAAAACTAATGTTATAATTAGTACTAGCGTATCCGCGTGCATAAAAGAGGCTTACACCTAATTTCCTTGCTGAGGGAACTGAAGGTATTATGGAGAAAAGATTTACCTTCGCTCTCTCTCTGTTACCGGTTGCCAAATCTTCCAGCTTTCGGTTGTTGGGAAGTGAGGGGTGATGGTTTATTTGGTAATCTTCATTGTAAACAATGCAGTATGGGGAGGTTGGGGGGTTCAATTGACAGGCAAAACATTTCCTATCAGTGCAAAGCCTTTTCTAGAAACATTAACTATTTCCACAATAGTATTTTTTTCAAGATTGAAGTTTATTAACTTTTCCTATTCCCCACGTAATTATGCTTAAAACTATTTTATGTATACAGCTTTTTTCCTCATAGTTAATATACAAATAAATATATTACAACATGCATTTTAAACTAAATGCCATAAATTACATTATTACTTGTTCTTAGTCTGAAAATTAGGAAGGTCACTATCAATATCAATCAAAGCTTTAATTTTCTCTAGGGTAGGTAATTCATTGTTACAGTGAAGTGAATGTACCTTTCTGCGAATTGCAGTGTCATATTTATCCAAACGCTTCATTTGAGTGCAGTTATTTTCTTTTTTGATTGGTGTGAGTAACTTTCCCTTAGTTTTGAATTCTTGTTTAGTAGATATTACTTGCTAGCTTATAAGATACACCTTTAGCTTCTGAAGCCTGCATTGCTGCTTGATTTACTGAGTAGGTTCCGTTATAATGAAAATAGGTGTAGACTCGTAACATCGTTGTCCTTTCTTTAATACTTAATATTTTCCTCTTGGAATGTAATTGTTTGTATCAAGCCGGAGATTCCATAATTTGTGTTATATTTTAACTGTTAAAAATACACTATTATTCAAATAAATATACTAATATACACATAAAGCTATAATTCCACAATCTTACGGCAAAAAAACAAAACACACAACCAACACATACACACCAAATCTTAACGTGATCAATAACAAATATTTTTCTATACAGAGTACTAATAAAATATGAGTGGTTATTTAGTTAATGTTTTTGAACTAGCTATAATGTAACTTTACGACTGTACTGGAGGAAGAAGTGTCATTTACTGGCAACGACAGCCCAGCATTGCCAAATTTGATACACATTTGAAGGAAGACATCACGGAAAACAAAAGAATGACAACGCTGTTGCTCAATAGTAAACCTGCAGTTCCTTCAGCAATGAAATTATGTACAAGCGAGACGCTGATCGCCAGTGGTTTGTGGGAGGATCTCACACAAACCCCTGTAGAGCAATGTGTACATACATAGATAGGCCTACCTCTATAAACCATCCGTTGTTAAATTTATTTTATTCTACGGCCTCGACCGACCAATCAAAATGAAATTAATTTGTTTTTTCCATTTTCATGGTAGTCTACTTGTGCATTTTATCGAGAAAAACAACCAAGATACATAATTATCTTGTATTAACAAACATTATAAACTTAAACTACTAATTTAAATTGTAATGAACTTTTAAACACAAAGATATTAAAAAATTAGTTTTTTGTATGTTTTCTTTTCGTTTATTTTGTGAGCAAAATCGTTGCTTCTATTAATTAACAATCTAACGGTAAAAAGTATAAACCAATTAAAGATTATATTTACCTAAATGTACCTGTTAGTATAATCTATAGGACCACATGTTTACACATTTTAATCTGCTAGTGTTTCTAAACTAATTAAATATTTTGATGTCTACCAGCCCCCACTATATGCCTACAAAGTGGATTTGCCACTTTTAGAACTAGCAAGCCAGGATACAGAAGAAGAAAAGTTCAGGAGCAGCACAGAAACGGCGGCAGATGAGGACTCCCTCGTAAAGTGACTGCCATTGTTGGCACCTGCCCGGTATACTTTGCCACCACCGCGGTGGTACCCCGACAGCCGGTCGATGGCCACCAATCCATTCCACAAGGCAACATCAAGATAACGCAAGTTCAGTCAAGAATAGGACCACTGATTGGTAAGAATTACCAGCTGCGGCCATGATTGCACCGAAGAGAGATTTACCATCCTAATTCCAGGCGAATACATTTAAATTTACCAGTTTTTTTTCTTAGCACAACGTCTTGCCTGTTAAAGTTATACGCCTGTACTAATTACGTTAATATGTTAGGGACAAAGTTAGATTGAATCTAGAGGAAGGCCCTACCTGAATTTTCGTGGAGGGAGAGTGGAAAACCATTTAGGAAAAACCACCCTCAGTACACCCAGCCGAAATTCGAACCACGATCTCTTCGTGGACAGACAAGTCTATTGCGAGAGTGACGTTTGAGACCATGCAGCCAACGGAGCGGGTTTTCCAGTATTGGCACTAGAGTTAAGTGACCATTATATATATTTTTAATATGCATTGTTTCCTGATTCACACTTAGACTTTTTAGAAACAGAATTTATTATTATTATTATTATTATTATTATTATTATTATTAGCACCGCGTCTTACTACCCGTTCGGGTTATACGCACTTACGCTAATGTGTAATGGTATGGTGATTGTGAAATGAAATGGAGGACCTACAGTTTAACGTGGGATCCGAACCACGGTGGAGGCCTGGCATTCCCCACATTCACAAGTTGTGATTAATACACGTCTTATCAGAGGTGAAAGAAGGGTTTGGGAATCAGATAAATCTGTGCCGGGACAAGGAATTGATTAAAATATTTTTATAATCCGTATAGGCTACATATCAAATTGCAGTAATGATTGTATCAAATATAAACAAAATCAGTTTGGGACATAATTTTTACTTTGGTACTGTCTCTGAAAATCGGGAGAAATATAACTACATTTGAGTGGACATTTTTTTGGAAAACCACCTAGGAAAAACGACCCAATATACATCCGGCTGGAAATAAAACCCTGAACTCCCCGACATCAGAAGAATCTACCGTTTAATCCGCGTGCCAACTGATGCATGTTTATACTATCTATTTTATGCTATTTGAAATCATCCTTAAAAAATTAAAAAATCTGATATTTTCACAGATGTTTTTTAGGTTATCGAAATACTCGAAGCAGTATTTATTAAGTTATGTAAATAAAAATTTCCCACAAACAAGTATTTAAAGTGATCATATAAAAGTATCGCAGACAAACGGGCCGGTCAGATGTGTCTCGCGGGCCATAAGTTTGCGACCCCTGATTGATGCCATCTATTAAAAGTGACATCTAAAGCTCACATTACTTGACGTATGAATACGTGAAAGAAGATCTAGTAGCTTTTATAGCGGTCTTCTTATGAACATATTTGACTTTACATTTATTGGTTCAATTGGGCCGGATAGCCCCCACACACACTCAAGGTAATCAGAAAGATTTACTATATTATATTCTCGAGGGCAGAGGGTGAGGGGGGTGGGAGCAACTACTACGTTTATAGAACGAAATAATAAGTATTTTCTGAGGATGTGGTGTTCTAAAAGCGTGCTGAAAAGTTTTGTTCAATAAATAAAACGGAAGTTGATTTACCAAAGGGCGTTTGTAATAACGGTTTGTCAGTAAAATAGTTAACCAAACAAGAATATCAATTTTAATTTGAAATAGCATAAAGAGGAACCAAATATGATATATCTGATACAAATTATAACTGAACAATTTTTTTTATGATGCAATAAATTTATGACGTTTAGTACGAAGCAATATTTTGAACTTTGTTTAGGATTAATATGACATAAAGATAGGGTTTCTAGTCTCGGTCGGGTATAATGACAGTGGTTTTTCCTAAATAGTTTTCCACCCCCCCCTGTTCTATAGCTCACTATGGTATGCTGTACTGCAGCGATTTTCAACCTTTTTAAACTCATGGCACATTAAACAAGGCACTCAAACAGTAACAGCTCACCGGCAGTTTTTAAAAGAGAGATTTTATCAGGGGGAAAAAAACTAGTAATATGTTTGTGTTTTAAAAGTTCAATAGCTAAAATTCTTTTTTTTTTAATGTTGATCATGGATTTCGAAAGATTTATTTATATCCTTTAATTTTCTTTCTTTATTATTTTCAACCTTTCTCCAAACTTTCGCGGCACACCAATTGAAACACGGAGCTCTATTGGCCGAGCTAAGGCGTGTGATATTCAATTTTTTTTAAACATAAAAGTGGTCTAATCCAGACGACCAGTGAAACGTGTTAATGGGAATTGATTCAGATTTATTTTAGATCTTAGGCACACATTTTTTAAAAATCTCTAGGCCTATTAAGGGGAATCGTGCATCGGATTCTATTTGGAAAAAATATATATATATATTTTCTCAGCAAGACTAATTCTAATTGTGCTTTGATTTTAAATAAGTTTATTTATTTGTTTAATTTTTAATTTACTTTAAAATCTATTTTAAATGATAAAATTTGATTAATTTATTTTTCTAAAACGATAATTTCTATGTATTTGATTTTTATATTTGACTTAAGCTAGCCTTAAATTAAAGTGCGAATATTTCAATACAATCGCCGAAATACTTTTTAAATAATTAAATATTACTTTCACATCTAAAAATAACATTTTTATAAAGCAGTTTGTAATTATTTATTTAATTTGTATCATACTGTGTTAAAGTTTCAAATTTATATCAATTTTCTGGTGGATTAGTTGTGAACTAGCAGATGTTTGATTATTGCCTCTAAGAGGTCGGTTTTTAAAACTTTTGATGAATCCATCTCGTGGTGTAAATCGCTTTAACACATCACTCCACTTAATACATTTTTACGTGGAGCTTCCATGTCTAACGGACTTGAAAATACCTGAAACTATTGGAGAATTTAAGAGGCCGGTCAACACTTGTTTACATGGTAAAACTAAATAAAAGATTGTGACAAAACCGTTTTATGGATTTGAAATCGGCTT
>CABEEJ010009265.1:1795-19495 GCA_901482245.1 Timema douglasi
ATATATATATATATATATATTATCATGAGTGAGTTTTATGAAAATGAATAGGCTAGGTTTACATTATTTATTAATTTAGTTTTTGATATATTTTTATTTGTCGATTATTTTTAATGTAATGTTTCTGATTGATTTTCTTGAAATCGTGTGAATCTATATTTACTACAATATTATTCATGTGCCTTTGGCTTATTCATACTCTTCAGATGTTTTATTTATTTAATTAATTGTGTATAGTACTGCATATTTTATTAAATGAGTACAAAAAGATCTATGATGTAGAATCTAGATCATTTAGAATAATATAATTTGATAACCGTTACGTATAGTTTACTTAAAGTATATTTAGAATACATTTTATGTTAACTGAATTTAAAATCATTAAATATACTTAATATAGTAATTTTAAATACCTCTCACTATAGCGTAAGCAAATAAATTTTTCAAAACTCTTTTTTGTCGTTAAATTTGGACAAAGTGACGTAATTTTTAAAATATACCTTCCAAAAAGTAGCTTTAAATTATTTTTGTAAGGATAGATGAATTTATTTAATAAAACCACATATAGGTTATTTTTACAAAAACTAAAGGTGTTTCTTTATCAGTCTCTCTTATTTGGTACAATTCTGTTCAAGTAAATAACTCTAACCGAAGAGTTAAAAAAAAGTACATGTAGTTCTTATGGCATCAATCCGAGAAATAACTGAATCCAATTAAATTGTTAGTGTGTAAGACATGTGCGAGTACCTTGAAGCTGTGTTATATATTATATACACGTGTGTGTTTTTATACTAGAGGCCATTTTACCGGCTTACTGCCATGCTACAAGTAGACGCGCTAAGCAAGTGGCGGATAACTACTCCGGCTAACATTCATTCTAGAACTATTTCCCCCACTTGGTCCACTGTCTTTTCAAATTATTAAAGTAAAAATACTTCCAAATATTACAAAATAAATAGTACAGTTATCTTAAGATAAAACATATCTAACATTTTAATTTTAGATTAGTTTGATATGAAAACCATTAAGAAAATGATCGAGGTTTAGACTAATTACATTTTTTTTCAAATATATTTTCTAAATTTAATTTGAGCTAATGAAGCTGTATAGGACGTACTAAAATACACGTAGATAACAGGTGCTCTAAACTTTTTATTATAAAATAAAAACAGGTATGAGGTTTTACTCGCGTCAAATAGAAGCATTAAAAAAAGTTCAGAGCTTTTGTATCTCCAAACACTTTCTATGTGTGTTGTTTTGTGCATTTATCTGTAAATATCATCAGAATTTGTTTAATCCCCTAAGTATTGAGAAATAATCAGCAGAGTAACTTGCCGCCATTCCTGAAAAAAAAAGTTCTGTTTAAATGCCTACCTCTGGGACAGAGGGACAGACGCGCAGACATGGCCGGATAAAAGAAACGGTCCCGGAATGCCGGTTGCAATCTTCTCTCATTTCCCACGGGGACTGTCGTGTGTAAGGGAGTGCATCGGACTGTCAGATGTGGGAGCGTCGCGGCGCTCACATGGCATCACATTCGGAGATTTATGGATGCGATAAACAGGGTAGTGTAGCTGTCCTTGGCATATATGTGACCAGAACTGGCGTTTAATACCAACAGGTCAGATGAAAAGCAGACGCTTGTAACCTCACCACAAACAATTGCCCCTTCTTGAGGTCGAGTAGCCCATATTTTGGATTGACTGAAAACTAGTAAAGATAATGTTGGTTTGATTACTGGTAGTGCCGGTGATAGTATTGCTATTTGTATACATAATGAATCCCTTTTTCCGGTTATTAATTTGTTGTGAATTGCGTGCCACTACACATTCTTTCCGTGCGTATCTTAATCACGCTAATAAAAGGTACGTAGTTCAAAGAAAATATACATGTATTTAGTTGGTCAGGAGTGTTAAACCATGTAATTAAAACCACTCTTAGTATAACTGGTTGGGAATCGAACCATGATCGTTCCATCACAATACGACTAGACTAGACATGCCCAACATCAAGTTCGCCTTCCCACCAATGCAAGTACTGATGATAAATATCTAGAAACTATGACTGGATGTATAATACTAAGTTCACTATCCTCGGTTCAGATAGTTCTGAGATCATGTGATGATATATATCTAGGAACTATGACTGGATGTATAATACTAAGTTCACTATCCTCGGTTCAGATAGTTCTGAGATCATGTGATGATATATATCTAGAAACTATGACTGGATGTATAATACTAAGTTCACTAGCCTCAGTTCAGATAGTTCTGAGTTCGTGTGATGATATAATTTTAGGAAGATTATTTCTTAGCATCACGTCTTCAGCACCCATTCGTGCTATACGCTTACCTACTAATTACGCTAACGGGTTAGGTATTGGGAAGGTTGAACATACAGGAAGTGAGCCCGTATTTGCGTGGAGGGAGAGTGGAAAACCATTTAGGAACGCCAACCCCCCAGTTCACCCGACCGAGATTCAAACCTCGATCTTCCCGTCATAGGCAGTTTAGCTCATTACGGAACCAGCGCGCTAGCCCCCAAGTGTAAACAATGCTTGCTGGTGCTTGTACATCTCTGATGGTGCTAATTAGCGATTACTCAGGAAGCAGTGTTCATTACGCTAATCAGATTTAGATTTTCCCCAGAGTTATTTCTTAAAAATGTTGCTTTAATTTAAATAATATTGAATTTTATAAGGTTGTGATGGATAGAGTTCGTATATTTTTATATGTGGTCTGAATATTTATTTTATCAAAATAAATAAAGTATTGCTTAGTGGACAAGCTTAGTTTAAGTTTCAAAAGTTCAACATTACTTGAATATCTGTCGTAAACATTGCATAATTTGACCAGAATTTTCTCTCTTGATTTAAACGTCTCTTTTCTCTGTCAAATGCCACGATAATCATAATTAATATTAATGAACTGTTGAGATTAAAATGTATAAACAATTTAACAAATGTAGTTTCTGAATTGATGGATTAATTATGGAGAGTTTTTTTTTTACATATAAAATCTGCTAAAATATGGACTAAAAGTCACGTTTCATATCATCCCACCATAAATGTTACCCCTCTCATTTAACTGTATGAGCTAGCTCTCTGGTAATAGCTTGGACACCGACAATAAATAATAAAAGTAAAAACGGTTTGTGTCACTTCCATGATAAAATATAATTTTTAAATCTAAATTATCTTGAACGAAACCCACATCATTGTGCCATTATTAGATCTAGCATTGGAATATAGTGGCATTCTTTTGACTACTTAATTAACCAAACATATAATTTTATGTTCATTAAAATATATGTCTGTATTTATTTAGCAAAGGCTTAGTCACTAATCCCCTCTACCTGTTGCCTTTGATTTAAACGTATTTGATGATAATGTTTACCTCTCAGAGATATTTGCTGATAGCTTGTCTATCTTGCTTGATTTATAATGTAAATATTTCCAAAGTAGACTATCAGTTGTCATCAACAACATTTAATTGAAAACAATAATGAATATTCTAAATAAATGGTACGGTGCAATGCACAGACTTTATCCCACGTTTATCTTTATATATACCTATACTAAATACTCGTAATATTTGTTGTGTAAACACTACACCAAAGATAATAAATGAAATAATATACACTGCTACTTACTGTATGGCAGTAGGAACTGGAACACTGTTACAGAGAAATTGAGAAAAGAGAAATATCTTTGTCTACCAACAAGCCTAACAATCAATTCATTCTCAAAGCCATGATTTAAAAAGTATATACTGTATTATATGCTTATAGATAAGAAATTATTGGTTTTATAAAAATACATTTCAAATAAAAGATTTCGATCTTTAATAGTACTACAACTTTAGAATGATTAAAATTGGAAAATTTCTCCCATTTAAAGCACCCTTTAAGTAATTTCAACGAGAAAATGAGAATTACCATCTTGTTTAGGCTATAATAATAAACAATGTCTAGATACATAATTTCATCAACATCTTTAAAATTTAATTTCAAGACAATTTATTTTCTCTCTTTTTGCCCTTCAGTAAACTACCCTTAAATTTAGGGTTGGATATCTACTCCCAAAAGTTACTCCAAGATACCATCTGAAATATATTTAGCACCACGTCTTACTACCCGTTCGGGTTATACGCTTTAAGTACTAATTACTCTAATGGATTAGGAATTGGGAAGGTTAAATTAGAGGAAGTGAACCCACATTTGCGTGGAGGGAGAGTGGAAAACCATTTAGGAAAAACCACCCCCAGTTCACCCGACCGAGATTCGAACCTCGATCTCCCCGTCCTCAGCAGACCACATGAAAATAACAGTCATAAATAGCTTCGGCTCCAGACCAAGGTAGAGACAGGCAGACGGATAGAGAGAGAGAGAGAGAGCATAGCGAAAACAACTTATTTGGTTTCACGTCGACATTTATCAAACTATCTTGTTTGATTTTGTTGATCACAATACTTTCTCTACGATTTGCCGGGAAAAAGTAAAAACATGCACAATCTATTAATCCAGTTCAGTGTGGAGTAATAAAATTACAGCACGAATTAAAACAATAATAATAATAATTATTGTGACCTTAAATGACCCAATTGTTGTTATTGGTTGGGAGCTAGACCGTCGAGGGGTAATAGACCCTCTCTTTGGGGTTAGATATGGCAGTATTCTATTTAGTGAGAAGCTAAAAGGTCGTAGGCTAAGAAGCTTGGAAGATAATAAGTTTTATAATTTTGTCATATGCTTTACCAAAGTACTTTTTACATGAAACATTTAAAACTAGTTTTTAATCACTTATATCGATCTATGCTTAGCCTTTCCTCGCGACTATCCTGACACTAAGCTAATTTAAAAACAATTGAATTTAATAATCTCTAAATGTAAGGTTTATCATGTAGAAAGCACTGTTTGTATATTACATATTTATTTTGAGGTACGCCTTGTGCTTATACAAAAAACAAACTATAAATATTTCAGTCCTCAAAATGGTTGAAATAATTCTGACGACTAATTACACTCAGTAACTTGTGTTAATACATATATCTTTTTATTTTATGTTGGTACTCAGTGGCTCACCATAAAGTAAAGACCCAGATTATTTTAGAGAAATTCTTGTAGAATCCCAGGTCTGGGTTTATAAATTAATAACGTGCTTGAAGGAAACACGACCAGTCTAACTTTGGTATGATTTCAGCTACTGTCCAGAATAAAACCCGCACATCTTATGTAAGTAGAGACACGTTCAATCAATGTCAGATAAGGAGACGCGAAAGTTTGGAAACTTATCCGATTGATTAATTAATTAATTGGGTATATTTATATTAGTTTATATTGAATTTTTTATCATTACTAACCTTTAATCCAAGTAATTACTACTTGTTTGAAGGTAGTAATTAACTCAAATTTGATTCTTTCCTAAGTAAGCACATACAAACTCAGTAGGAAGAACAGTTTATAAATTACAAACATTAAATTTTGGAGTCAATACTATTATTATTAATATTACTTCATAGATATTGATTATTTAGATTCAAAGCTACATGTCTACGCATGGCATATCTGTGATTAGGCTAGTTCTACTAACTGTTATAACGGTCGGCTACAGCTACTATAGAGACAGTTCTCCCCACGAACAAGATATTACACTGGACAGCTGACACAGACAATGTACAAAACCTGACATTTCATACATCCACAAGATACGATCTAATATAACGCGTTATATTTCCTACAATTGACGACAAAAATTAACACCCTAGTAAAAAATAAAGACGGTGACGAATATAAAATGACTTCCAGTGTGTATTGAAATAAAATACTCCACTATAACAGAATACTCATTAAAAACGAACGAACATCTTGAAAGGGAGAAGGGGTTGAAGGTGAGAGACGAGGAGAGTTCACACAAAGAAACACCCACCCTTCCCTACGGACCAACAGATGCGTCCTGAAAATGGTTGCCATAGCAACGTGAGTAACATGAGAGACATCAAACATGCTCTATCGAGACTTTCAGGAATTAGATGACAATCTTTTTAAGCAACCGAACCATTCCTAAAAAGTATGTTAATACTTCATCTTAACGTGCTTGACCTGGTTGAGTGCTAGTCTAAAACCTATTTTTCGGAATCGTAGGCGGGAGGGTGAAAGGCGTGGCTTCACAACCAACCAAAGTATTCTTCCGCGCCAACAAGAACAGATGGATCACGGAAACATTAAATGGCTGTAGCCACAGGACAGGTCTTGCGTAAAAATCATAAGTTTGGAAATAACAGTTTTCTCGAGAATGAATGAAATGTTTATAGTAATATTTTCAACTCCTCTTCTAAGATAATGTATAAATGTTTATTAGGTGTTACATTTGCTTATTTTTTGTTATGCAGCCGGCAATATTCTATTTAAAAATGTAAAAATTATCGATATTAGATCACTGTTAAAATTATAGAGGAGTTGTGTTTATAAAAAGTATAACTTAAACAACATGCTTCTATTCTTGAACAAACCGTTTCTGAAAATCAAATATTAAAACAATAAAAATTCTCGAAGATAACCGTTTGTTCCCACGGCCCTGCATTTCCACGCCAATGAATAGGATCAATCCCCTTAAGGGATGACCCCAATTTGTACTTGTAAAGAATTCACCCTGCACCATCTACACTTGGTCACTATCGCTGGGATATTTGAGTTCGAATTGTCGTCAGGTTAACTGTAAGTTGATTATACAAACGTAATTTTTTCATGGTGGTTTTCCGTTTTCCCTCTATGCTAAAATTTAGCAGTTTTTTTAACCACTCCTTTTTACAGCCCTTCTCTTTTAATTAGGAAGTTAATAGATCATGTGCTCAACCTACAAAACTATTTTTGTTATCATCATTTTATTTAACTTACTTTCGGCCGTTAAAATAGTGATAGCATAGCATAAATATTAATTGATTATGTGCCCGAGCGTCACAAATTGCGCCCCAATTTTACTGTTTTTTTAACTAGAATGCCGGGTTTGCTCGTCCCAACCCTAATTAATACCTTGGTTTGATCGCTATTTTCCGGTCACTACCTTTCTTCATCTTGTTTGTATTTGCACTAATGACACCCCGATAATTTCAAATTGTGAAGAAGATACTTGAAGCTTATTTGTTTCCCATCCTGATGGTTAGCCCCTTTAAGCTCTATCATGTGTATATAAACATCCTCTTTAAATACCAATACATGTTATAGACACACAACTGAAAATCCACAATATCCTATGAACAGCCACCTTAAACTCCTTGATACGTCTATGAACGTCCCTCCTATATCTTTATGATGTTATATGATACGTATATGATTGTTCTCCTCTTTGCCACGACACATCTGCCTTAACACGAACTGCCAATTAGCCCCACTACATGCTGGGGATGAGGATAGCAGGATGACATGGTTGGAAGAGTGTACAGGGGGTTGAAAGAGGTAAAAACGGTGACGTCAGTCAACGAGGACACCTCGTCGGTAATAGCGTCATAATGTCACTCTCTCACACCATATTGCCGTGACAACGTTACGCGCGTTTCCTCACTCAGAAGATAGATCGATACAATCGGTATCGTTTAATGTATACCTAAGACTTCTATAGCACTACTTTTATATTTGTTAGTACACTCAATATTAAAAGTTATAATTATAATAATGGTTTGTCTGGAGAAAGTTTAAATTTGTTAGAACCCTAAGTTTTCTGCGTATGGTACAATACTGCATAATTTTATGAGAAACGTCACGTCCCTGATATATTGAACCTACAAGGGTGTTTGCAAACCTCCTTCCCTTGTGGATATAAGATCATGAAACGCACTAAGCCAATAAGAAGTAATTCCAGTCACGATGAGGTGATTATCAAACCTCAATTTTATTTACGAATGGACAAATCTGACAGTAAAAAGCTATTAGATTTACTTTCACGTACATATTCATACCTCATGTTATGTAATATTTAGTTGTCATTATTTAGTTTATATGTGTATTACCAATACCTTCAAAAACATTAGTGATAAGAAAACTGTGTACATTTTGATTGCAAAAAAATTGTTTGTATTTTCTAAAGATGCTCCAAATTTCCATTAGTAAGAAAATAAAGATATAGACTTGTGTAACAAAACAGCTCGTGCGTAACTACATATATTCTGAAATTAATTTATAGGAGAATAATAGTCGAGTTTTCTGTTGGGAAGTCATTTCTGAGCCCATGATCTTATGTTTTACGTAAACAAAAATGCTTATGAGTTTTGTGACTACGCAAAAGTGCACGTAATTTAGGATGCATAGAAAACCAACTGTTTTTTTTCTAATGAAGTAACGAGCAATTTCTCATGTTAAAAATGTAAAAAAAAGTCCTATTCTTTGTCCTCTCTACTTCCATTACACTAACACCCTCTGTCCCAACCTTTTCTGAGCTTTAGAGGTTTATGTCTTGTCTCTAACACTCAAATTACTTTCTGAAAAAGGTGTCCACTATATCCCGAAGGTTTCATCAAGATTGGTAAACCACATCACTATGGCTTTTCTATGAAGGAATAGAACGATGCATGTGCCCATTTATGACAGTACCCCTTCAGAAATTTGATAATACCAAGACAGAAATAATATAAACAAAGAATGGGTTCTAGCCATATTGGCTAAAATATATATATTTATACATATACAATATACATGCATAAATATATGCGTACATATAATAATAAAGCAGCAAAAAATGTTCATATACATCAGATAATTAATGTTATTTCAGCCGTGTTATAAACTATCGATAAACAAATTAGATAAAAATAATGTATTGTTTTCATATTGTTATTTACACACAGACCTGTAGAAAACACCTTTAAATATGATTTTAAGTAGAAACATATTTTTTTTAACTAGAATAAGTGCTTACGATGAAAATTATTTAATATCATCTTATTCGTACCTTAACCTCAAACAGTGATACGTTTTTCCAATATATATATATATATATTAATAAAAGTCTAATGGTGCCTGTATATATGTATCTATAACTGACCAGAAAACTTTTAGCAGGCCTACATTTCAAGGAGATAGAAATTTGACATTTTGTGAAATTGTAGAGGAACCACGAAATATGTGGGCACATTTTTTCAAACTGAAAATTGTTCAAAAATATAGATTATAAAATATAAAAATATGATTTGCTTAATCATTTTAATTCGTCAACATATTATTAGCATTTCAAAAGCAAGGAAAAGATTATAAATTCATATCCCAAATTCAAAGAGAAGTTTCAAATTATAATACAGTGAGCTATGTTTAAGGTTTTGTTGGTAGTGTACGGTTATATTGGTTTATATAATATTAGTTAGCAAAAAGTGTTTCTTTTGACAGTGATAGTCTACAGGTAACGTTAAGCATTTTCTTTTAATTAGTGCTTATATTCACATAGGGTCGATATGTATTCATACTAAACTATTAGTACTCTAATTAAAATACATCTACAACTGCAGATTAACAAATGGGATAGCCTTATAAATATAACTAAGGTTTGATTGTTGGTTTGTGTATATAGTATTTAACTGGGCCTATGCAATGGAACAAGCCTAGCAGTGACATGATTGGATTAAAATATAATCCAAGCAACAATTTAACAAGTTCAGGGGAATGTGTTTTTTTACAAAAAGTCAATAAGGCCTCAGTAGACCTTGACGTCCCTTTTATTTTGAGATGGAATCAGCTCCCATCAAAACTAACATTCTCAATGACTATTAATAAGACACAGGGTTGAACCTTGGATATGGATTGCACCTATCTGCCCAAGCCAGATTTATCCATGGCCAATTATTTTTACATCGCTTTTTTCAGGTTGCAAAGCCCAACAGATGTAAGGGTTAGTATTTGAAGGATCAAATGAAGGGACACTGATACCAAAAATTCATACCATTTTCTCAAAAAACATAGAGCTTATATAAAGAGATTTTGTAATTTATTTATTAAAAATAAAATTAATCCTGCTAGTTTTAACCTTAGCCACATTTAATTAATATTATTATTAAGTGACTGAAATATACTTTTATAAAAAGCTAGCCCAAACTATTATTTCATGCATCTACAAATTGAATGTTAGGTTTTGTTAGTTTGAGTAATATTGACATCATTTGGTCATAAATAGGCTTATCAATTTGTTATTCATGATTCTCTTTCAATATCAAATATCCCAATTCCATCAGATTCATATATAAAAAATATTCTGTGACTACTCATATTCAGTTTAAATTCAACTATTCGAAACATGCTATATTCCCAGATTGCATTGATAGCTCTGTGACGTGAACAAGCTAGTATTTAATTTTGACCTATTTTTTGGTCATCCAAAAATATTAATTTCAGCCTAAAGTTAACCTATTTACGTAGAATAATCATAATGGATTTAATTGCCAATTCCAAGTTGTTCAACCCTCTTCACATTTCTTTACATCCTTTTCTAAGGTAGACGGACTTATATCGCTTTTAACCAACATAGAGCATGCCTTTCTGAACATAATGGTATACTTAACATATTTTTCCATTGTTTGGACTTATATCCCTCTACCCGAACACCACAGCATTAATGGATAGCAAATCAAATCTATAGCCAATAGAACTAACATGATTTTAATGTTGTCATAAATTTTACAGTTTTTTTTTGTGTATAAATAATAAATATTAGTATTTGTTAGAAAAGTAAGATTTTTTAAAAAAATGGGAGGTATTTACACGTATTTAAGTGACTAATAACTCAGGTCTGATAGGTAATTCAAAATGTATTCCATAGAGTTTTTCTATTAGATTATTTAGCTTGTACAAGAAGTAGCTATAACATATTATATAATTATATAATTTATGTTCCTAGGCCTATAGTTCTCTTGCATTAAATTGAGTTAGAATCACATGTATGTAAGGGGCACGTCCATCGTAAAAGAATTGGCTGTAGGTCTAAGTGGTAAAGGTCTATTTCTACGACTCCACGACGGATGAAGACAGAATCACAGCGATAGTATTATGTCTGGCAATAAGATAACGGCCAATCATGCTCGATTTGGAAGTAATAAGTTTATTACATAAGCCTTACTCTAATAAATAGACTAAGCTCACAATTTAGAAAAAAATATTAACTTGTAGTATTTAAAACTTAAATTTTCTGAACATAAAAAAAGTGGTAGAATACACGGCTACGTTGGACTTGTGATCGAAGGTGTTTGTGGTCACCAACAATAACGTCATGGGATTTGCATCCACCACATTCAAATTTTTAAAACTAAGCACGTTTCAATAAGGATTATATTTTGGAATTTTAATATGATCTTGGACCTGAAATTAGATAGTGGAAATGCACTAAAATACAAAATGCATTATTCTGGTGATTTATTTTCCTTCAACTTAACTTAACCTAGCATAACTTAACAAATCTAACATAGCCTAGTCTAACCTAAACCAACCTAATATAAACTATCCTAACCTAGCCTAGCATAAACAAACCTAACCTAAGCTAACTTATCCTAGCCTAACATAATCAAACCTAACCTATCCTAACCTAACCTAACCTATCCTAACCTATCCTAGCCTAACCTAACCTATCCTAACCTATCCTAGCCTAACCTAACCTATCCTAACCTATCCTAGCCTAACCTAACCTATCCTAACCTATCCTAACCTAAACCAACCTAGGCCTACCTAACTATCCTAACCTATCCTAGCCTAACCTAACCTATCCTAACCTATCCTAACCTAACCTAACCTATCCTAACCTATCCTAGCCTAACCTAACCTATCCTAACCTATCCTAACCTATCCTAACCTAGCCTACCTAACTATCCTAACCTATCCTAGCCTAACTTAATCAAAGCTAACATATCCTAACCTAGCCTACCTACCTAACCTATCCTAACCTAACCTATCCTAACCTAACCTATCCTAACCTATCCTAGCCTAACCTAACCTAAACCTACCCACCTAGCCTCATTCCTAGAATTCGACATTATAAAAGTTTATGGCCGAAACCCCAAGGGCTTGGCCTCGTGCGAGAGTAAAGGGAAGACAAGGAAATTGAACCCACTCCACATATATTACTGTTTCCAGCCTGTGGCCTGGGTAAGTTTTTTCTAAGCCATATATTTTACACTACCGGCTGGTTAGGCCTGTCGTAGATTCATATACTTTATAATATAACCTAAGAATAGGATAGGTACAACATCCAGCCTCCGGCCGTTAATTTATCAATGAGAAAGGGTAATCCCTTATTTCATCAGTAATAAACTTGTTGGCCATGCCGCGAATCAAAACCGGGACCCTTAACTCAGTAGGCAGACACCCTATTGACTAAGCTAAGGTGTCGTATACATGGATATTCAACGCATACGCGAAATGTGTAGTGCCCTGTCCCAGCTCCCGCCTAAGCACGTTGAAGCTGGGTGGCTTATCTTCAAGGGGAATGATACATCCTATGAAAAACTTGCCATGCCACAAAATCCTACTATAGTATTTTAGCTGGACTCAAATCCCACATAAAAAGGCTTAATTGTAAATCCCACGGATGCATGTCCAACGCTACCGAATAAACACTATCAAAAAGATAGACAACCTAGCCCTTTGTCAAGGCTTATAGTTAGTTACATAAGTCTAACCAACGTCCCAGCTTTGATTGTAATGTGAGAGATTCTGTTTACCATTGTCTAAGAGATTCTTTTTTGTTATTATAAAAGAAACGAAGAATCAATACGATACCATCTATTTTGTTTTTATTATTAATGGTCGTCAATCTTTTTTAAATTCTTTTCTTGGGTGTCGTAAAAGTGTTTGTCTGTTAAGTGTTGAGGCGTATACAACATCAAAGATAAAGGAAATTTGAAAGTGAAATTCAAGCTATAGCGGCTTCTTTATAGTTGGTTCCTGAGCGCGTCATTCATTACCTTATAATAAACTGTAGACATCCTTTGTCTCATCCTACCCCTTGGTTTGTTTGCCTCTAATTTGTTTAACCCCTATTTGATGTATCTTTAGGAATACAAGATTACTAGATCTACTTTCACGTGTTCGTCGTCAAATCATGTGATCTGGTGATGTGGTGTCTGTATGTGTGCATGTATACACGTCCAAAACAATTTGGTAGGGCCTAATTATCAACGAGCTAGAGGGCTGAAATTTAGTAAAATAGTAGAGGAACTACTCAATAAGCGCATAAAACTTTCTAAATTGAAACAGAAAAAATAATAGTTATTTGATCATTTTAATACTTCGACTTATTTTTATTTTTAGCGCCATGGCTTACTACCTCTTCAGGTTCAAGGCATATTTACTAATAACGTTAATGTATTAGGGTTGAGGAAGGTTGAATTTGGAGGAAGTATACCCACTTTTTCGTCGAAGGAGGGTGGAAAACCATTTTGTAAAACTATCAACCTCAACATACTCGACTGGGATTTGAGCCATGATTAGTTGTCATCGGCAGTATGGTCTAGCACAAGAGTGATGCCTTAGACCATGAGGTCACCGTAAAACCCATAGCCCTACATATCCCAAAAAGAAATAATAGGCAATAGTAGAGAGGTAGCTTTTAAGGAAGTGGGTATCGGACCAGTTAAGGCTAGGACTAGAACTTCTAGAGACACGTTAAAATGCGTTTAAGTAAGGGGGCTTGTAACCTGGGTACAAAATTATTAAATATAGCTTTACAATAATCAAACAACGTCACATAGTGACGGCCAAACCAATTAACATTAATGAGAGATAGAGTAGTTAAATGATATGGCAAGTTCATCGAATAGTTAATTTGTGCTTGAATATAAACTGATCATCAAGTTATAAGTTAGTATAAATGTAAAATCCAACATATTAAAGTGAGCTCAAAAAGATAAGTGGGATAGCAAGAGTCTAACATTCGATAATTATGATAAGATATAATCTGGCCATCTAGTGGGTTCTGGCACAAGTAAACTTACGAGCAAGCGTAAGACTAGCGGCCTGGGCTAAAGTTACTAAATAGGGCCTTAAATAACCAAACAATGCCAAATGGAGGTAAGCTAATAAACGAACTTCAAAGGATCAAAGTGACCCAAAATGATAAATATGATAGCAACAGCCCAACAAATAGGTTCAGTTAAATAAATTAACCATCTAGTGGCAATTTAACCATTTAATGAATATTTAATTCCCGAATGATTATTTAGAAAATGGTGTAAGCCAAAAGTGAATCAATTAACAACCCGATATTTAAGTCCAAAGATAATTTAGAAAAAGATTAAAGATTTTGGCCGAAAGAGAATTTGAAAATCATACAGATCACATCTGCCTCAGATAGTACTGCTTACCTACGCTGAAGTCGGTGGTATAATGAGTAACCACTCAGGTGAAACATGCTAATATATAGTCAGAAAACCTATCCACGTGATCCCTGAGTCAGATCGACAGAAAAGCAGAGGGAAGTTGAGAGAGGAAAGAGGTGGGAGAACAAGGTGCTTGCATTGAATTGCTGGAACATCTGACGCTGATCTAGATGGTCGTAGATCTTGAGAGATCAGTAAAAAAATGTCCATACTAGTGTTGAGGCGTGGTGTCACCGGAAAGATCCACAATGTTGACATCCACTGTTCTCACCAGTTTGACGCTTGGGCGTGAATGGACAGCATTGGCTGGGGATGGAAAATACGGGCTGTGTCTCTCCAGTGGTGATGGGGTGAGTTTTATATCAAATGTTATCTTATTTCCTTGTAGCATGCTACAAATGTTACAACTGAAGCAGGTTACTTGTACTTGTACTTGTACTTAAAAAAAAACAATAATATAAATTCCAATATCAAATCCAAAGATAAATAGCTATATATAATAGAGTGACATGTTTTTGTAATTTATTTTGTTGTTCCTTATTCAAATTAGTAAATTTAAAATGTGCTTCTTTAGACAATACAAAATACATATGTAACGTTCAACATGTTTATATATCTAAGGATTATATTTTATTACCATACACATGTATTCAGACCAACCAATAACTACTCTAGTTAAAAGTAATTTAAATGAAAATGTGTCAGAGGAAATTGATAGAAAGAAGCTGGTTTTTGTGTAAGTGCCATGTCCTTTCAGATACATTTATTTATTTGGTCAGTCAAGTTTACACATCTGTGAGAAACTTTATTTGATATTTACCTAGAGGTACTTTAATATTTTAATTATAAATGTGGGTGCTTTGTGTTAAGGTGTATTTTCAACTTAGTTGGAAACATAGCTTGGTTTGCCAGTTTCTCTCCACAAACAACTCACTCAGGACGTGGGTGCTCTTCTTCAGATGAAATGAATCCGAAGGATAAATAGTCTTCAATATATTGGCGCACGATGTTTTTAGAACTAACACTAACTGGACTAGTATGTGTGATATTACTAGAATTAGTGCAAGCCACACTAGATTTATTGTCCTCGTCTAACCAACGTTATTTGATTAAAAATTTTTCTATATTCAATAGGCTCTAAAAATTAAAATAAAAATATCAAAAGAACTAAAACAAATTAAAAATAACAAACAAAAATGCATTTATAAAAAATCATAAGGAACAACACAAGATCCGAACAGCAGCTGACTGAAGACTGACAAAGCTGGTTTTACAGGGATTAAAAGTGGGTTGGTAAATTACATTGCAAAGATATTTTGGGAACAGTAGGCGAGGAAGTTATTGTAATTTTACCATTGTAGCTTTACGTTTTTTCTTTATTATCTGCCTTTTAAGAAAAACTGCACACTTGTTCTAATATTTACTGCAATAACTTTATTTTATGTCTAATTTTTTTTCTCGGTCTATCCTACCTCTCCTAATAATCTCGTGGCACACCTGCTGACACTTTTCGACACACCGGTTGAAGAATACTTCCTCAGACCTCAAACATAGCAGAACACCATGCATGACCTGCCCCGTGGTGGGAGGAAGTAAGGTTAAACCGTCCGTTTCTTGCCGTGACGTCAGCTTAGGGGGAATCACCTTACTGCGAGCATTGGCGCTCTGGCACGTTTTAGAGCAAGCTTTAGGTTTCAACAATATGCCTTATATAAATCACTACATAGTAATGTAGAGATATGTAGAGATCTTTTAGAATATTTGAGGCAAGAACAATATGGGTGTGAAATAATGGAATAACATATATTTTAATATTATCGTGAAAAGTGAACGAACGTGGTAAAAATTCATCAAACAGTGAAAATAAAAACAATAGATTAATATTTTACTACTCAAAGTATTATAATGCATACGTTAACGAACATTTGTGTCAAAAATCTATCAATATTAAATTACATTATGAGTTTCAAACAAAATCATTGATTTGATTAAATAAACCACAAGGAAAACTATTGTTATTTACAACAGAAAAAACACTAAATATAATATGTAACCAAGAAAAGCAAAATACATTAAAATATTTCAAACTATTACTAAGTAAACAGATATTCCTTTTCATTATAAACACCTATTTTATAACTGCAATATTAAGGCCACTTTTAAATCTCTAATTGGAAATAACTGTTTTTCCTTTCTCGTATAAATATAAAATTATGCAATCGTAACAATTTCCAACCTTAAAATTTTGATGAATCTTTGCGTTTAATATGCCCCAAACACACACAAAAAAGTGTAGCTTACAACTATGTACGTCCCTTGGTATTCTCCTAAGAGATTTAAAGAATATTATTTAAACTTTAAATTGATATTTAATATGGTTATACCTCAGGATTTTATTCAGACCTTAGCTCTGTAATTAAGAGTAATTTTCTGAAAATGGATTTATTTAGATTTCAATTGATTTTTACAAGTTACTTTAACGATTTTGTTTAAAATGGATATTTAAGGAGTGTTTACCTGAATATACACACTGTGTACATGTTTTTCGGGTAAACATTCATTTATGGGCAGTTTACTAATTATTAATGACTAGTTTCTTCCAAATGGTTATATATTTCTGCATTTTTGTTGTGAGTACAGTAAAATACGACATTACAAATACTTCTGGAAATCTTCTTCAGAAAAATGATCAGAACTGATTGTGGCTGAATGTAAATGTTACAATTAGCTTAGAAAAAATATGCTGAAGGATTCTGAAATTTTCAGAATATGATATCAAGATGGAGTATTTCTCACTAAAAGCATAAGTAATAGTTTGGCTATTTGAGTCTTAAAATAAATAGTATAATTTAATGAAGAAATACTTTGTAAATATAAAAATAAAAAATAGAGATGAATTAAGGAAAATTTATTAAATTATTTTAAATATTTTAAGTAGAGTCTTAAAAATAAAATGAAATATAAATTTGTAAATTTTACATTCTTATTTCTGCTTCACATCCATACTTCTATACACATTTATTTACACAAAATATTATGGATATGAGAAATATAAAATTTAAAAGAAATATACCCTCATTTAAATATGAAGGGAGGAAGAAACCATTTATGAAAACCCACCATTATTATGGTTATATGAGAATCAAATTACGACCTCTCCGATCACTAGCAAACAGTAGATTAGCTTGATAACCAGGCTAAGTCCACGTGATCACCTATGCGTGTCAAACTAAACAATCAAATTACTTGGTACGTTCATGAAAGGAGTTACCAACTTATACATGCCAGCTCACAGTTGAGTCCCCGAGTCTAGTGTCTGATCTCAACATATCAGCTAACTTATACATGCCAGCTCACA